>VWYO01027903.1:1285-13314 GCA_013400275.1 Rhadina sibilatrix
GGGATGCAAAGCCCGTTCGGGCGCCCGGTGCCCTCCGTCTCCCCCCCCACCGCCGGCTTTGCACGGCGGTGCCACGCGTGTCACCGCGGGTCCCTCGCGTGTGGCCGCCGTGCCCCGTCCCGCGTTGCGTGCCGAGCTCCGAGCCGCGCTAATCCCGCCTTGGCAGCCGCCTCACGCCCCCGCCTCCATTTTAACCTCTTCGTGCTTCCACGCCAGGCGCGGGCGAAGCGGGGAGTGTGCGTTGCGTGTGAAGGGCGGCTCGCCCCCCGCGGGGGTCATTAATTAAGATCTGCATTAATAGGAGCTGGCGAGAGCCCGCCTTGGCTGGGAGCGGGGTCTGGGAGCGGGGTCTGGCCGCGCCGTGCCGGCAGCTGCTCCCGCCGTGCGTGATGGCGGCGGGCGGGGGGGCGGCGGCGGGCGGCGGCTCTCACGCGATGGCGGGGNGTTCTTGGCAGGGGCTGGGGGGTTCTGAGGGGATCCAGCTCAGGGGATCCTGTTCTTGGCAGGGGCTGGGGGGTTCTGAGGGGATCCAGCTCAGGGGATCCTGTTCTTGGCAGGGGCTGGGGGGTTCTGAGGGGATCCAGCTCAGGGGATCCTGTTCTTGGCAGGGGCTGGGGGGTTCTGAGGGGATCCAGCTCAGGGGATCCTGTTCTTGGCAGGGGCTGGGGGGTTCTGAGGGGATCCAGCTCAGGGGATCCTGTTCTTGGCAGGGGCTGGGGGGTTCTGAGGGGATCCAGCTCAGGGGATCCTGTTCTTGGCAGGGGCTGGGGGGTTCTGAGGGGATCCAGCTCAGGAGATCCTGTTCTTGGCAGGGGCTGAGGACAGCCTGTCCTGGAGGAGCAGGTGAGGGGATCCAGTCCTGTGGGAAATGGAGGCGATCCTGTGCTTGGGGACCTGAAGGGAGATTGGACAAAGGGGAGCCTGTGGATAAAAAGATCCAGTCCTGGGGGTCTGAGGGGAGGCTATCGTAGGGGAAATAAAGGAGATCCTGTCCTTGGGGTCTGAGGGGAGCTTGCACAATGGGAGCCTGTCCTTTGGGAAGGCTGAGGGGAGCGTGTCGGAGGGGATCGGGGAGATGCTGTCCTGGAGGTGTGGAGAACGTGGCCGAGCCATGCTGAGCCAGCCGGGATGCCCCCACCCCAGGGGCCCTGTGGGAAGCAGAGCAGGGAGAAGCTGCTCCCACCGCACTCAGCTCTGAAGCAGCTGTTTCCTCCCAGCAGGAAGCCCCCACAACCCTCCCACTCCTCACGGAACCCACAGCCCGCTCCACACATCCGCGCTGGCTGCGGGCTGCGGCGGCCTGAGGGGCTCGGTCAGCCCCTGCCCGAGGCCTGGAGCTGCGGCCAGGCCGGAGCGCGGCCGCGGCCGTGTCCGTGCCCATGGCACGGTGCCGCTGTTCGTGCCAGCCCCGGCGCCCGGCACCGCTCGGGATCAGGTTCCAGGCAGCGCGAGCAGCTCCAAGGACAAACGAACGGGCAAGAGTGCGTGACACGCAGCAGTCATAAGGCAGCTATTTCCATTGTTTTCCGGCAGGCTTTGTACCTTCTCAAACACACGTGGAAAGCCTCCCGCTGCTTAGAAATCCCAGCCCGGAGGAGCAAAGTCCGTGCCAGTGGGCAGCTGGGGAAAAAGGCAATAAACACCAACACCCTCTTTGCACAAAGCGGGACCGGCCGAGGGGCTGGGAGGGTGAATAGGTGTGTCCACACCTGCAGCATTCTCTGGACAATGAGGAATCCAACTTCTATCCCAGCCCTCTGGCTTTTAGGCTGCCCTTGTATTTGCTCAGTACAAAGAGCGGCGCGGGGAAGCGGTTTTGCAGCGCTGTCTGCAAACAGCTCCTCTGGGAAGCTCCGGTTGTTTTCCTAGGGAGGAGCAGAGCTCGGTTATCGCTCCGTGGGTACACAGGGGATTTGGGGAGGAGCGGGGGGTCCCGTGCCGGAGCAGACGTGCGGCAGCAGGGGTCAGGGGAAGGACAGGGCTCAGAAGGCAGCGAGGTTATTCCCGATGCTCCCTGCACATCGCGTTGGTTCCCCTTTTCCGGCGATATTTGCTGGATTTGTTTGGTTTGCTCCGTTTGCCCCCTCTTTGCAAATGTCACAAGGACGGGAGCGTGGGGGCAGAGGGGCCTCAGTGGGAGGATGTTTGGAGAAAGAATCTGAGCGCCAGGGCTACCTGGGAGTCAAGGGCAGGCAGGTCGCTCTGTGCTAAGAACAGAAACTCTGCAAAGCGGCAGGGAAATGATAAAATCAGGAAAGGCGGGCTGGAGCGGGGTGCCGGTGCTGTGTGCGGGAAGGCACGGGAGGGAAGGGTCCCGCTCTCCAGAGGCACCGATGCCAGAGCAGAGCACAGAGGAGCGTGCTGGTGGCAGTGGGACAGCAATGGGAACCCGAGGGATGTGCTCCTGCCGTGACATTGCCAAATCAAAGGCAAGCTCTTGGCTGCAAGAGCATATGAGGTGACTCAGAGAAAGAAACCATATGATTAAGCAGCAGCTGAGTGCCAGAAGTGAAGAGCTGTCAAGGATAATATCAGGAGTGTGTGTGTGGAGGACAGTGGGTTTATTTGCCACGATAGGAAAGGATTTGAAAGGGAATACAAGACGCTTGTACTGAGTCTGACTTGGCAGCAAGAGAAGTTGGGAAGGGTGCCAGGAAAAGCATCACGGTTACAAGCTGGAGTGAGGAGGGAATGCAGAGCACAGAGGCAGCTCTGGCAGGCAGGAATGGGCACAGAAGGGCAGAGGGCACAGAGCAGTCAGCAGGATGGGATTTGGGGAGGGAATCAAAGAATCGTTAGAGTTGGAAAAGATCTCCAGATTGAGTCCAACCTTTGCCTGACCAAATACTGCATTGTCACCAGCCCAGAGCCCTGAGTGCCACATCCCGTCATTCCTTGGACACCTCCCTGGGCAGCCCCTTCGAATGCTGAAAAACCCTTTCCATGAAGAAATTCCTCCTGATGCCTAACCTGAATCTCCTCTGGCACAGCTTGAGGTCGTTTCCTCTTCTCCTTTCAAAACATCCAAGCAAAATCCCAACCCCCTGGGAGAGAGTGCAGAGGGGTTGGAGGTTTTGTTCTCTATTTTTAAGGCATTCAAGGGCATATCTGTAAGATCTCCTAATGCTCCTGGATGACAATGATGGTGGCACTCCTGATGGCTCCTCAGGCAAAACAGAACTGTTACCATCAGGGTGAGGTTCATCCCTGCAGGAGTCAGCAGTTTCCCAGGAGCCTGCCAGGGAACTCTCATGGGATCACAGAAACCCCATCAATCTTCCCTGTTCCCCCCACCACCAGCGATCTGCTCTTTCCTAATTTAAACACAGGAGCTAGAGGGAGGGAAACGTTCCTACTGCTGGCTTAAAAAAAAATAAAATAAACCTGAAAATCCTGCCAAAACAGAAACTGCACACAAAGCCCTCCCCACTGGAAGGGGACAAGGATGGATGAAGCAAGACAGATGTTACAGCCTTGGTGAGCTACTGGAAGAAACACCAGGCAGTGATGAAGGAACTGTGGAGTCACTGTAAAACAGGAAAAGATAAAGCACAACTGAAGGAAGGCAGGATGTTTAGAGGATGGAGCATCCCAAGGAGGATGGTGGGGCTCACTCGGATCCGGGGGGCAGGATCAGTGTGTGTGCATCATTGTGAGATCCAGCATGCAAAACCAATCCCAGCCAACAACAAAGGGAATGGGATTACCCATACAAATGAGAACTAGTGAGGAGAGTCTTTGCAAGCCCTGAGATCCTGTTATGATATTTACT
The DNA here is from genome assembly GCA_013400275.1 of Rhadina sibilatrix. Classification (NCBI taxonomy): domain Eukaryota; kingdom Metazoa; phylum Chordata; class Aves; order Passeriformes; family Phylloscopidae; genus Rhadina; species Rhadina sibilatrix. Next base: position 5,058 of record VWYO01027903.1, read on the forward strand.
GGAGACCCAGTTCTGGAGCTTTGCTTGGGCTCCTCCATGCCCTTTGAAACCCTTTTAAACAGCAACATTCAGTGCCTGGCAGGAGGTCAGGTTGCTCCTTCCTCCACCTCACTTTAGTGCCCAACTCCTGCTTTGTGATTGCCCTGCAGTGTCCTGGCACATCCTGATAGGAAAATGCAAATGTTGCATTTCCATGGCACGGCACGACAATTGAAATTTATCTCCCACAAAGAGATAACAGCACACGTGTGTTGATTGCAGGCTGTTGCTACAACAGCCTTGTTAAAAAGCAGCCCTACCCTTCCTATGTGCAGAACTGGGATGAAAATAAGGTGGAATAAGATTTTTCTTGCTTTGCTTTAGAACCCGTCTCCTCATCTGTCAAACCCATTGACCTCAAAAGGAGCAAGGGCAAGACCCCAGCTAACATCCAAACAGAGAGACTGTTTATTGAGGTGCAACAATAGTTATTTCTGGTATCTAAAGGTAGATACTGGGGGAGGTGATGGCCATAGGACTTGACTCTGCCTCTGTACTGCCCTAAGAGCTCGGCCGTCATGTCCTGAGGCCACCTGAAGTGACCCATGGCTCGATGCCAGCTGAGCTGGCAGCTTGTGGAGCCCAGAGGTGCAGGAGGTGTGGCAGCCACCACCTCACCTGATATCTGAGGGTTCTGCACCAGAACCCTACACAGGGAGCTGCAGACCCCTCAGGGTGGTTCTTTTGGGGCTCCTCTAGCACTGCTCAGCATCACAAACTTCGTCCCCATTCCTGCGAATCTGCCACCAAATGATGGTTTCCATAAGCTGCTTGCTATTTCAAAGTATCCTAAATGGCTTAAGAAAAGACACTTGAGATAAAATTGCTTTAAAATCTTTAAGTTTCTTTGTGATTTATCCCGAATAAAAGCTATTGAAGAACTTGGCACAGCTGCCAGCAGAAGGCCCAGAGCTGTTGAGATGTTTGGGAGGAAGAGTGGGGACTCCCTGCCAGGAGTCCCTGAGCTGTAAGGTCCCTGCAGCCCCAGCAGCTGTGACTGTGTTGTCAGAGGCACACAAAGAGGTGTCCGTGGCTCCTGGGGAAAGCAAACCGTGTGTGTGACCCCTGAGAGGCAGGGGAGCCTTGTGAAATGGGCCAGTGTTTCCCAGTCACCATGGAGTCACCGAGGGAACAGGCAGATTTTCTTCCTGTTTACACAACATGGCACCAGCAGCTTTGTCCCCATCTCTGGTGACCCTGCAGCCACCATTTGGGATCTGTGTTGACACGCCATGGCAATAACAACTCTGCCAGAGGGTTCTTGAAGAGGTCCCCAGCCTGCACAGAGCCCAGCCCTGCTGCAGGGTGCTGCAGGGTGCTGTGGTGCCAGGAGGGCTTGCCCAGGGTTCAGCCCCAGCCTGCAGCCACCAGGGCATGAGGGAGGGCACGCCAAAGGTGGCCCAGATATGTCACAGGGAATTGCTCCCCAGGGAGTGGCAACAACGACCTGCATCCAAAGTCAGTCCTAGGAGAGGGGCTGAGGGAGCTGGGANAACAGCCCAGGCTGGGCCAGGGGAGGCTTGGGTTGGACACCGGCAGGAATTTAGTAATGGAAAGGGTTAAATTTGGGAAGGGGTTGCCCAGGGAGGTCTGGAGTGCCCATCCCTGGAGGTGTCCAAGAAAGGGCTGGAGGTGGCACTCAGTGCTCTGGCCTGGGGACAAGGTGGGCATTGGGCACAGGCTCAGTGCTCTGGGAGCACTTTTCCAGCCTCAGGGGTTCTGGGATCTCCTCACTGTGCAAGACCGAGCCTTGCTGGGAACTCAGGCTGGACCTGGGGTTCCTGCAGGGACTCAGGCTGCTGCCACACTCTGTGGGTCCATCTTAAAGTGCAGCAGCTGATGGCTTAAAGCCAAAGGTGCCACTCAGGACCCTGTCACACCACACAGGGACAGTGCACTAGACAATTCACCGTTTTTTCATAGCACTGTAAATAAAGTAAAAGTGATTTTTTGTCGTGAGTGCTTTCGTGAGCCTCCATTTCGTGGCAGAAAATTCCATTCCCAAAGAGTTTTGCTGTCGTGTGGTGATGGTGAGAAGCGACAGAGTCCCCAGCTGCACCAGCAGAGCAGCAGGCACGGGCTGTCACAGGGCATCAGTCACAGGGAAACCCACGCACAGCAACCAACCTGGCATCCCACACTGCAGCTCCTCTCACGAGCCGTGGCTGTGCTCCCTGCAGAAGCCAGAGTCACACACACAAACCTAAGCTCCCTGACCTTTACCTGCTGGCCTTCCTTCCAGGGCAGGGAGGAAGGGCCCTGGGTTGTTCCGCGAGGTGTGCGGGGTGAGAGCCACATCCCCCAGCAGATCCCAGTGCTGGGATGGGCTCACGACCGGCCCTGCACTCTCCCTCCTCCCCGTTCCTCTGTGGGACAGCACCACACCAAGCCCCCTTTCTGTGGAGAGAACCTCCCTTTCCAGATCAAGTCAGCTCTGCCTCCAAGCCTGCAAATTTGGGAGTTGTGCAGCGTGTCACCTGCTGGCCTGGGCTCCGTGCCTGCGGAACAAAAGCTCTCCCTGCTGCTGTTTGCTCTTTGTACAATATCCCTCTGAGTACACCTCCCATATCTGGGCTGATACGGTGGGAGATACTCGCTGTAGTATCTTGCACTCACAAAGGGAGGATCAGCACTTCCTGCTGGGGGTACAGCACTCCCCACCCCGAGATTAAGGGCACATTCAATATTTATCGAGCTGTCACGCCTTGAGGCCCTGCCAGGATTAAGCTCCACGGTACCTGGTGCTCTAAAACCCTGATAAGAGGCAGTCCCACTCCCCTCTGTGCCATGTGTGTCCCTGCTCACCACCAATGTCACAGTGCCCGGAGCTGCCACCCTGGTTATTTTAAGGATGGCAATGACTTCCACGCAGGTGTCACCTTTCAGAACTCTCAAAAATAGAACTTTAGAAAGTGCTTCACGTAACCCTTACCCTGTAAAGCCTTCCCAGTGGAGGGGAAGGGACGAGCCAGAGCAGCAGCAGGACACGGGAGTTTTGGGAATTAACTTGGATCCAAAAAGGAGCATAATTACAGGTTATTTATACGGAGCCTTTTCCCTTCACAGACTGCACAGAAAGTGGATTGAATCACAGAACCATGGAACCACTGAGGGTAGAAAAGCCCTCCAAGACCAAATCCAACCTGTGAGCAATCCCCATCTTGTCCCCAGCCCAGAGCACTGAGTGCCATGCCAGGCCTTCCTTGGACACCTCTAGGGATGGTGAAATGATGAACTGGCAGAATAATCCTCATTTTACACTGAAAGAGACGTTTGCTCAGACAAGCCAAGCTGGAAGAACATCTAGATCTCTGGATTATAGAATCATGGAATGGTTTGTGTTGGGAGAGAGATTAAAGTTCATCTCGTTCCACCCTGCCATGGGCAGGGACACCTTCTACTATCCCACATGGTGCTCCAAACCCCATCCAGCCTGGCCTTGGACACTTCCAGGGACTGTTCCATTGATTTCTGCCCACTTGATCACAGCTTTCCTACTTTGTAATAAATCTCTGGTCAATAAAAGATAATTCTGTCGAGGTGTTCAGGGCAATCAGACAGGACTGGTCACTTATGTTTACAAACGTGTGAAGCTCCCTGTGGAGCTTCTTGGCCAGTTCTTTATGGGGATCAGAACCCAGTCCTGTCCCTGATTCCCTGAAAAGCAGCACTTCCCAGCTGTGCCTGTCCCCAGGGAATCAGAGGCAAATCCTGCCTCTGGTTCCCAGTCCAGCCTCCCCTGTTCCATGGCACTGGGGAACGTGTCAGGACACCAGCACAGCTGATCTGGCACGTCACCGCTGCACAAGGAAATGAAAATAAATACAGATTTATGAAGGAAGGCCCATTTCTGGCAGCAGGCACGGATTTCCTGGCTGACTGCTAATACCAAAAGTGCAGATCCTCTATTTTATATCAGCCAGGGGAAATCCCAGCAGTTCATGCCACAGCATTAAAACATAGGGTTCTAAAAATAGCATTACAGAGCTGGACTGGAAACAGCAGTAAAAACGAGAAAGGAAACCTTGTCCTTCTGTGTGCTTGGTTTTTTGAAAGCAAGGATGTTAAGTTCAACCCCAGGAGCTCATTTCAAAACAACAGGGCTTGGAAGGTGAGCTGGGAATATCAAAATAGCTACTGCACAAGGACATTTCTCTGTTTAAATCCTACATTTCTTTAAGAATTCCAAAACTTGCCTCTCTAAAAAGGAGGGCGTTTCCCAAACTCTGTGTTCTCCATCAGTTCTGTCATTCCTGCTCAACCACGTTCATTTCTCCCGTGATCCTGATAATTAACCCACATGGATAGACTTGAAATGCAGATATTTCACTGTTTGACCTGCAAATTCACATTCAGATTCAGCCCAGGCCCCTCGTGCTCTTACATTCCCTCAGACTCACAGGAAGAAGAAGAAACAGGGAAGAATCTTTCCTGCCTGAGGGCCCCTTGGGAGACCACACAGGAAAACACATCTCCTTATCCCACCATAACGTGGGAAAAGTCAAACATCCCCAGGCCAGGGAAATGATGTCAGGGGCTGTAGGTTTCTCACAGTTGAATTAAATACTCAACACCCACAAAAATCCCAGCTCAGTTGGACGGGGGACGGTTGGGACTCGCATTTATCCCAGGAAATCAGCAATCCTTGCAGCACTGCTGACCCAAGAACACCCCCCAGGCCTTCCCCTTGGTGTGACTCCCTCACGGATGCCTCTCTGGCAGGTTGGGAAAGCAAAGTTGGAGAGAATTTCTCGTGGTTTTCCCCTGGAAACAGAGTTTCCCAGGAGTCACGCTGCCCGAGAGGAAGAGGTCAGTGGGGTATTTGTACAGCTGGCTGATCAGGTTGCCTTGCTATGGATTTTCCAGAGGTCTGGTTACTTATGGACCTGCCAATCCATTCCCAAGCCTGACTCATTAAATTCACTCAGTAAGCACTTCAGTATGGCAACAGCCAGCATTGCTTTTCCTGTATTTTTTAGCATTCTTGCTAATCCATAAAACTTAGCAAGTCGGAATGGAAACCACGGGAAGAAAGAGCTAATGAGGTCCTCCTGTAAGGGTCTGTTTCTACAACTGCCATTAATGTTAATTGGCCTCACAAGAGACACAGCAAAAGGAGAACAGACCCTGGAAGATGGAAAAAAATCAACTTATCTGTGCAGCCAGGTAATTGTCCCCTTTGCACAGCCTCACTCAGTCCAACAGCTACAGCTCCTCTGGCTTTATCCCTCCTCAGAAGCCTCCAGACACGTTGCAGATGACCAGACTGCCAAAGACACTCAGTCACATTATTTATGCTGTCACAGCACATGACTTAATAGGAAAAGAAGAATAAAATCCAAACCCACAACGGGATCAGGGGGAGCACTTGAATTTCAGCATGTGTTTGATTTGTAAGGAAGATTTAAATTCTGAAATAAAACTGGTCTGGGGAAGGTGTCCTTGCCCAGGGCAGGGAGGAGGGGGGGAACAGGACGGGGTTTAAGGTCTCTCCCAGCCCAAAACAGGCTGGGTTGCTGATTCTGATGGGCCCTGGAGGGCTGATGAGATCAGAACAAATGCCAGCTGAGCTGGAGGAGGCTGCAGGGAGCTGAGCCGGTGCCCGTGCGGGCCGAGGTGTCTCCGGGTGGGAATGCGGTGCCAGGAGCCATCAGCGAGCTCCGCAGGGCTGTGACATCTCCCCCCGGGGCCTGAGCCCCCGGCAGAGCTAATCTGAGCGATCTGCCGAGCTCCCCAGCTAATCCTGCCCCTGCTCACACCAGAGCACTGCCCTCAGCTGGACCCTGAGCCTCTTAGGGCCACTGCCATCCATGCAAAGCCTCCAGAGCAGCTCCAGCACTGCTGGGATGGGGCTGGAGCCAAACCAAGCCCTCAGCTGAAACTCGTTTCCCATAACTATTCAAATAAAGCATTTCCATAACCACAGCCGACGACTGCCAGCAGTTTGTGAAGCGACAAAGAAAGGCTTTCTCAAATAAATTTCATGAGAAGGAAGGTGAAAATGTGGATGAGAGGCTTTCTTTGGGGCCACATGAAGCCAGCTTTTGTTAGCTGGTGTTTGCCCTGCGATGTGGGAATCATTGGATGTGATCAGATGGAATGCACTGGAATGTTGGGCTTGTGCTGTGCAGGGCCAAGGGTTGGACTCGAGGATCCTTGTGAGTCCCTTCCAGCTCAGGATGTTCTGTAGAACCTGACACACACCAAACCTGAGGCGTCAAAACCCTTTCACATGAAGCCCACAACAAAATTTCAGTCACAGATAGGGCACATGTAAAATAAATCAGGTTTAGGGTGGTGGGTTGTTTTTTTTTGTTATTATTGTAACCACACAGCAACAAGCAGTAGTTCCTGTGCCCTCCCACCCCAGCAGGAGACCCTGCACTGAGCTACCGCTCATCAGCTCCTGAAGGAGATCATTAAAACCCGCTGGCAATTAAAGCTCCGGCAGCGTGGAGGTGCCTGCCCAGCCCTGGGGCTCTGGGGTGGCAGCAGTGGCCGGAGCTGCCGCACCTCCCAGCCCATCCATCGCATCCCTCCGTGTCCCCAGGCAGCAGCATCTGCCTTTTCCCACAGGGGCCCTTAAAGTGAATCACGAGCTGGTGTTTCCCGAGGAGAGGCTCCCCAGCAAAGTGCTGATTCTGGGAATTCTGGAGGGAGGAAGGGCTCTGACACGAGCAGGGCAAGAGCAAAGGCTCCTTCCCAGCCCTGCTAGGAGGGGTGCCAGGCACACACACACACACAACACACACATCTGTGCTCCTGGGCCTCCTCCAGCTGCCTTTTGGAGAGTGCTAGACAGGAAATTGGTGCCACAGGGCAAATATTCATTCTTCCCGACTTCCCTCCCAAAGCAAGCCCAGATTTGCCCCGGCTAGACTGGCTTCCTGCGGAGCATCCCCCCCGGCAGAAATGACGAGAACGTGTGTGAGGTGGAAAAACAAACAAACAAGGGCCTGCCAGATGTTTGCAACACCCACCCAGGAACACAGAGCTCGCAGGAGCAGCTGATGCTCACGTTGCACTTCCAAGCCAGGCTTGGAGAAGCTGCCAAGTCCAGCCTTGGACTGAGCACCCCCATTCCCACTAAAGCCCATCTCCAAGGGCCACATCTCAACCCTGGCAGGGGTGGGGGATGCTCCTGGAGCAGGAGGGGGGTGTTTGGTGCTGCATCCCTGAGAGTCAGGGAGATGGACCCAGCCTTTCCCCTGCGTGCAGCCTGGCAGGGGAGATGAGGAGGATTTTGGAGGCATCACGGTGCCCCACATCTCCTGGTGCCTCACCACATTCCCCGTCCCTGGCTGGGACACTCAGGCTGAGCTTTGTTCTCCAGGGCTGTGGGGTGGCCGCCTGTGCCGGGAGATCAGCCCAGGACCCTGCTGTCCCCGTTTAGGTTTGTGTCCCTTTGGGGTGCCCCTGTGGCCAGCCCGAGCCCTGGGCAGCCCGTGCCCCGCAGAGATCTTGGCTGGGAACAAACCCCGGCAGCGTTTGTGCATCCAGCGCTGTTCTGGGCGCTGTTATCGCGGCCTTGTCGGCGACAAACGAGCCATTGGAGCTGCTCAGCTGCGGCGCAGCCCCTCGGCAGAGCCCGGCGGAGCACACGGGCTGCAGGGACAGGGGAAGGACACGGGAACGGCCTGGGAGGAGCGGCCCGGGGATGGAGCGAGGCAGCTCCGTGTGGTCCGAGCACGGGCACGGATGAAGGCCGAGCATCGGCTGAGCGGTCGGCACGGCTGACACGCCACGTCCCGGTGCTGTAACAGCCCCCGGGGGCTGACACAGCTGCCAGGGCCCAGGGGATGCTCCCCGAGCTCTGCGGGCTCCTTCCTCCCCGGGGTGGCTGCACGGAGCCGCCGGGTTACAGCAGGGATGGGGCTGGAGGTTACAGCAGGGTGGGCAGCAGTCCCTGCCAGGCTCACAGCAAACCCTGCCTGCCCGGCCAGTGCTCTCAGCAGGTGCCCCAAAGCCGGGCAGGGACAGCCACCACTGCCATGTCCCACACTTGTCACCAGAGCAGGGACAGCCACCACTGCCATGTCCTGCACCCTGTCCCCAGGGCAGGGACAGCCACCACTGCCATGTCCTGCACTCTGTCACCAGAGCAGGGACAGCCACCACTGCCATGTCTCAAACCTGTCCCCAGGGCAAGGACAGCCACCACTGCCATGTCCCACACTCTGTCACCAGGGCAGGGACAGCCACCACTGCCATGTCCCAC
>VWYO01027903.1:24115-36602 GCA_013400275.1 Rhadina sibilatrix
GAAGTGTGGGGAAAAATGGGGAGAAACGGGAGGAAAAATGGGGGCGAAATGGGGGAAATGGGGAATAATGCGGGAAAGGGGGGGAATGGGGGAAAACGGGGAACAGGGAAAATAGGTAGGAAACAGGGAAACAGGGAAAATTGGGGGAAGTGGGGGAAAACAGGGGGGAAGATGGGGGGAAACAGGGGAAAATGGGCAGAAACAGGGGGGGGAAATTGGGAGGAAAATGAGGGGAAACAGGGGGAAAATGGAGGAAATGCACATGTGAGAAACCACACACTCCAAAATTCACATTCCTGCTCTACACTGCACAAACCCAGGCCTTGCAGTTCTCCTCACAGCTCTTGGGCCCTCACCGTGTTATTTGTGGCATTTCTGCCCAGCTCTCTCCAGTTCTTACAGTCAGGAATTATTGCTGGGACTGCCAGCACTGATGAGGTTTTATCCCAAACATCAGCTGTGCCCGGCCCAAGGGCTGCACCCCACAGCTCTGGCAGTGCACGTCCTGCCCCAGCAGAGCTCTGGGGGGCAGGCACATCAATTAAAAACTGCCAAGGTAAATGGAGGGGGTGTTCTGAAGGCTGCAGAAACTGCCCCACTGCCATGAAAACACAGCAGGCTGCAGAAGGGCTCTGTTGGCATTGCCACAGGCTGCTTTGCTCCCCAGTGTGACAGCCTGGCCAGCCCTCGTGTCTCTGATGTTTTCAGGGGAATTCAAGTCACAGGATGACAGAAGCACAAGCCAGGCCAGCAGGGCTGTCCCTTTATTGCTTTCTCAGTTCAGCACTGACCCTCCTTGTCCTCACAGGAACTCCAGATCACTTCCCTGAGTGTCTGCAGAGGAGCCAGGCCGAACATGGACATATTTAGTGTGTGCTGCATGGAGAGTTTGGGGATCCAGGAGCAGCACAGGGAAGGGAAGGGAAGGGGCCATACCTCAGAGTACTCCCTCCAGCCAAAGTGGTCCCTGCAGAAGTATTTCCACACCGTGTAGCAGTTGGAGCTGGAGCTGGGGCAGGAGGCTGTGGACAGGCGCCGCATTTGGTCGAACTCTGCACTTTCATACAATTTCATGAGGTTCAGATCCACCCAGGACTCCTGGCCCCTGGGAAGAATGGGGCAAACAGACAATTCTCACCTTTTGTTTTCAGCACAGAGGGGCAAAACCTCACACCCAGCAGTTGTCTGAGGTGTAGAAGCCCAGAATGGTTTGGGTTGGGAGGGTGCCTAAAGCTCATCCAGTGCCACCCCTGCCCTGGCAGGGACACCTCCCACTGCCCCAGGCTGCTCCCAGCCCCATCCAGCCTGGCCTTGGGCACTGCCAGGGATCCAGGGGCAGCCACAGCTGCTCTGGGCACCTCTGGCCTGCCCACCCTCCCAGGGAACAATTCCTGCCCAAGATCCCATCCAACCCTGCCCTCTGGCCGTTTAAAGCCATTCCCCTTGTCCTGGCACTAAGTGCCCTTGTTAAAGGTCCCACGGAGACTCAAGAGGAGAACAGAGATTTCTGAAGAATTTCTCCTCACCAACTCACCAAATAAAGGTCTCTATTTATAAAATAAAGCAGTTCAGTGGAACTGTTTGCACAGAGAGAATGAGCACGTTGAACTCTCAGAAGAACAGGGTGCACAACCCAAATTTGGTGCTGCAGGACAGCACAATTCAAAATAAAACTCCACGAGCTCCCAACAGCAGAACGTGACCCCACAAAAAAGTTTCATTTTCTCTGTTCCCTAAACTTAAGAAACAACACAAAGGTATGAACTTCCCAGGACACTGGACTGTGCAGGTTCCTCGACTGGCAAGTTATAACACCGACAGATTTTTTTTTCAGCTGAGTGCAGCCAAAATAAGGATATTTAGGCTCTTCCATCCTTCTGAAGAACTTCAGCCTAATCCACGAATCCCCCAGGCTCTTTCCCTTCAGCAAGACAAACACTCTGTAGATGTCATGTAGCAATAGATGAGCAGAGCAATTTGTTTTGTAAGTGCTCTGAGAAGGCGTGTGGTTTGCAGCTCGCCTCCGAGTTCGGGGACGTGTGGCGAGTTACCGCAAACAGGTTCAGAAAAAACAGAACCAGGGGCTGAGCAGGAAATGAAACCCTGTTCCCATCAGAACAGCTGTGAGACTCAGCACGGCTCACACTCCAACACCCTGCCACGCTGAAACTGGTGATTTTTCTCTCTCTGACTAAACCAGTTCCTCTCTGCACCAGCAACAACCTGACGGCCCCCCGGGGGACCTCAGGGCCTTCAAAGAGCCAAACAGGCATGAGAAGCTTTTGTAGTCAGGGCTGGGAGAGGCACACTGAGCTCAGTGACTGCAGCAGGCACTGACACTTCCTGGGGACACCAAAGCAGCAAGATTTCATCTTGTTTGTGCACTTGGCTGAAGCTGCAGTGGAAGGACTCTCCCAGAGACGAGCCCAGCTTTGGGTGGGGGACTGAGTGTTTAAGCTCCTGTATGAAACCAAGTGTCACTTCAAGGATACTGGCTTCAAAAGATCAGAGAAATCACAGACTTGGTTAAATTGGGACAGTCCTCTCAGAGCATCGAGTCCAACCGTTCCCCCAGCACTGCCAAGGCCACCACTGACCCATGTCCCCAAGTGCCACGTGCCCAGGGCTGTTAAACCCCTCCTGGGGTGGGAACTCCACCAGGCAGCCTGTGCCAGAGCTGGACACCCAGCCACGAGCTTCATTTTGAAGCACAGGTACTGAAATAGCAACAGCAGAGCTCAGACAACAGAGCCAAGTGTGCTCCCATGGAAAAGCCCAGGGAACACTCCCAAGGGATGCTGAGCAGCAGCAATTCCCAACACAGCAGTAAAAGCACAGGGGTCACCAGGACTGGGCTGCAAGGGTGTGACAGGCACACAGGAACCTCTGCAGCAGGGCAGGAGCACAAACAACCCATCTGAGCCTCCAGCTCATCAGTGTCTCCTCAGTTCACAGCCCAGAGAGGGCCAGCAGTGCCAGGGCAGCACATGAGTTTCAGGTTTTACTGAATTTGCCCTCTCATCAAGTCACACTGCTTCTCTCTGTGGTGACCGTGGGCCACGTGGGAGGTGACACCTCAGACTGGGGAAAGATGCTGCAGACACATTTCCCTCTCAGCTTAGAGGCTCCATCCTCAGGGGACAAAAGAATCCAAAAGTAGTGACTTCGCTGCTTTCCCTGTGTTTGTTTTTTAAAGGCTGGAAAGACTGTTTTTCCCTGCCTTTACAATTGGTGACTGGGGTGCTTGCAAAAGGAATCTTCTGGAATTTTCACAGCAAGGGAGGGCAGCTTGTAAATGTGAAACAAGAGCTGACACACTGGCCCATACGTGTGTGTGTGTGTGCATACACAGCTTAGATGAACGCCTGGCAGGGAGAACAACAACAATAATAATAATAATAAAAGTAACCCTCCCAGCTCTGGATCAGGAAGTCCTTGAGGCAGGGCTGCTGGAGGAGAAGAGACTGTACCAGAGTTGTTTGTTCTTCCCAAGAACCCACTCCTGGCCACTCCTGAACACGAGGCTCTGGGCTGTGAGGCACGGGGAAGTTCTAAAGCTCCACAGCAATGAGGATGTTGAACACATCCCCCCCTCCCAAGGGCTCCACAGGCACTCCATTTCCCAATCCAAACCCCAGCTACACCTCGTGTTTGCAGGGCAGCACAAACAGGCTGTCCCTGTCCAGCCTGCTGGGCTCCGGGGGCTGAGCTGCTCCGGATGTGGATGTGTTTGGGAGAGGTTGGTTTGTTTGTTTAATTGTTAAATCGGCAGGAGATGCTCCTGGAAGGGCCTGGGACTCGATGACCTTTAAGGGTCCTTTCCAACCTAAACTATTTATGTTCTAGAGGAGCACAAGTACAGCTCTGAGGCTGCAGAGCTGGTACAGGCAGGGACCCTAAAGCACACCCAGTGCCCCAGGCAGGAACAGGACAGTGCCATCTTGCACTATCCTGCTCCAGCCTGGCCCTGGGCACTGCCAGGGATCCAGGGGCAGCCACAGCTGCTCTGGGCACCCTGTGCCAGGGAGGAATCCCTTCCCAATATCCCACCTGTCTCTGCCTTCTGGCAGTGGAAATTCATCCCCCCTTGTCCTGTCATTCCAGGCTTTTCCTAAAAACAAATGCTCCACATCACACCTTCCAAAACCACCCTCCCAAACCAAAAAGCACTCCTGTGTACACGTGACTACAAGAATCAGAAGCTCAATTATCACTCAGCTCAAATCCCTGCTGATTTCAACAAATCAGGAGGGAACTTCAGGATCACTGCTCCTGCTGAGCAAATCATTATCTCAGCCCCTTTGTGTCCCCCAGGCTCCGGGAATGGGCAGCCCTGTCACAGCCCTGCCGCCTTACCTGGAGCAGCTCCTGAGAGCAATCCCTGATCTGTGTTTCAGGAAGGGCTGCCCTACTGCCAGGAACAGCCTGACCTCAACCTGCAGCCAGGTGACAGCTGTTCCCCAAACTGCAATCTGTTTATTGACAGGAAACAAGAGCAGGGATGGCAGTGATTGCTGGTTCCTCGCAGCTCCACACCGCGCTGGCTCGCTCGGGGCCTCCCTGGCTTTGTACAGCTAACAGCCAATTAGTTTCATTTCATATGGAAATGGTGCTGCCAAGTGCAGCAGAAAGGAACCCACACAGCACAAGGCAAACACTTCCAAAATCACTTCACAGGAGCTCCATTCGAGGCTCTGCCTTGCATTCCCCCTGGAAAGGAATAAAAAGGCAGCTCCCAAGCACTCTGAGGGTATAGCCAGGAACCTCCCCCAAACCCAGGCAGAGGGACTCGCAGCTGGTTTCCCATCTCCCTGTTATCACTAACACGTGCCTTATCTCACACGCTGTGGCACTGTGTGGATGACACAGAAAACTTCTGACGTTTAACTATTTGATGGGCCAGGGACCTGCAGAACTCCCCAAACAACTGCTGCCCAGAGAGGCTGTGGCTGCCCCTGGATCCCTGGCAGTGTCCCAGGCCAGCCCAGACAGGGCTTGGAGCAGCCTGGGAACAGGGGAGGGTGTCCCTGCCATGGCAGGGGGGGACTGGATGGGCTTTAAGGCCTTTTCCAAGCCAGGACACTCTGTGATTCCATGATTCCATGTCTGAAATGCCTCCGCCGTGCTCTGTGTGACTTTGACACGTCAAGCACATTCTGTCAGCACCAGAGAAGCAGCCATCCCACACACAGAGGAATGAAGGAAAACCAGTTTCCTGTACATTTCGTCGTGTCCATGCCTCTCCTTCCCAGTCCCCTGGCATGCCCCCTGATAACTCCACTGGAACACTCTGTATTTACAGCATCACGGAATCATTTAGGTTGGAAAAGACCTCCAGGAACACCGAGTCCAACCCTGTCACCCAGCCCAGAGCACTGAGTGCCACGTCCAGTCATTCCTTGGACACCTCCAGGGATGGGGACTCCAAATCTCCCTGGACAGACCCTTCCTGTGCCTGACCACCCTTTCCAGGAAGAAATTCCTGCTGATATCCAAGCTGAACCTCCCCAGGACAGCTTGAGTTCCCTCTGGTGCTGTCACCAGTTAGTGACTTCACCCACGAAGCAGGAGTGTGCACAGAGAGAACAGCTCCCAGGCAGAACACGTCCCACTGCAGAGCCACCTGCTTCTCCCTCACTGCAGCCATTCCATTCTGGCCTCTCTTCTAGCTTTATTTTTTTTTTTCTATAAAACTTGCAGAAATTACGGGAAAAAGAAAGAAAAAGGAAAGAAATCAAAGCAACAGCACGAAGCTGCTGTGTCAGGCGAGTTGGGAGCCCTTTTGGCCAAGAAGAGTGGAATTTTCAGCCAAAGCAGAGGGGAATTGATGGGTCAGGAACTGCAGAGTTGTTTTAAACAAATCCTCCTGTAATCTCTAATGCTGTTGCTTTTTTTGAAAAGCAATGTGTGCATGATAGGACAGGTGTGTGTGTGGGGGAACCTGCTCAGCTCCTCAGCCAAGTGTTTTCCCTTAGCAAAGAGCATCTTAAAATATCCCAACGTGGGCATCTCCTGCTGGAAAGCAGCACTTGGCACTGCTCTCTCTTTGCTGCAAGCTGGAACTTCTCCAGGGCCTCTCCTCACATCTATGAAGAAAACTGAGTGCTTCTAAGTACTTCACCCTGTTTAAGCTGATGTTCCCCCATTCGTTTAGATAGCTTGGTATGTGGCTCTGCATACTTGGCAGACTCAAGAACACAAAAAACGTAAGTAATTTATGATAAATACTCGGTTTGAGGCCAAACTGCAAGAAGCAGCTGAAGGAGCTGCATTACAAAGTAACTAAACAAGGTTCACCACTCCTCTGAGATCACATTCCCTTAGGTGAGAGGCAACAACTTAATGTGTATTTTACATTACTCATCTCAATAACTTATCTCCGTCATTACTCATCCCAATAATTAAGAGGAAGGAAGGTTTATATAAATAGTTCCTTGAAGAACACCCTAATTTAGAGCTCATTCCCTAATTGAGCTGATAGCCAACACTTTTCTGGAAGGGCCCAGCTCCCCGGGGGCAGCGCCGGTGCCAGGACTGCCCGCAACCCTCACTCACCACACCCCCCCCGAGGCGTGTGGGGCACGGAGCAGGACAAACAGCAGCCTCGCTGGCCAGGCAGAGTGCTGAGCAGGCGTTTCCCCTGGCTGCCAGGGAGCAGACAGGCCTGCAAAGCTCGTCTGACCACGGGAGATTAATGGCTTTAACAAATAATGCCGTAACCATGGGACGCGGCGCTGGCGGGGCACGTTCGCAGCTCCCGGCTCCCCGAGCTGCCAGGGGACACAGCACAGGGACACCGGCCCCAGGGACCACCAGGGGACACAGCACAGGGACACCGGCCCCAGGGACCACCAGGGCACCAGCCCCAGGGACCACCGGCGAGCTGGGGCTCCCCACACCCCGGCAGGTTCTCCTCAGACCAGGTGATGTCGCCCAAGAAGAAGCTGGTGACGATGCATGGTAAAACATTTGACCTCCCACCTCGAAACCTGGCTTAAAAACTTGGCAAGTCAAAGTTCTAAGGAGGATCAGACTGGAAGTTTGAAACCAGAAGCTCTGGTCTTAAATAGAGCTTCACTCCAAAGGTCTCACTGACACTTATCCAGACGTGAAGCTCTTCCAAGGTTGGAAGGGATCTTAAAAGATCAGCTGATTCCCCCTCTGCCATGGGCAGGGACACCTTCCACTGTCCCAGGCTGCTCCAAGCCCTGTCTGGGCTGGCCTGGGACACTGCCAGGGATGCAGGGGCAGCCACAGCTGCCTGCCCTGGGCACCCTGTGCCAGGGCATCCCCACCCACACAGGGAGGAATTTCTCCCCACTACCCAGTGTAAACCTGCAGTTGGGCAGAACCCACTCAGCCCAGCCATGCCAGGTCTGTACCCCCAGGCTGTGCCTGGCTCCGAGGGCAGAGTCCCACCCGGCTGCTCCTCTGCCTTCCCTCACACTCAGGGCACGTCCTGTCTCTGCCAGCCCTGTCCCCAGCTGGATCAGACAGGCAGAAGTCCCTCAGCCCCAGCAGGCTGGGACCTGCAGAGCCAGTGCAGGGAGATTCAGTGCCCAGCAGCTCCCAGGCTGGGGGTGAGCAAGCTGTGACCAAGCACCGTGCCCGTTACCATGAATCACTGCCCAGTCTGGCCTTCAGGACACACAGCTCATCTGCACCGAGGGATTCGGTGACACAACTTCTAAAAGAAAACCATTCGCTCATCTGCACACAGCCCAAAGTTAAATCATTTAGTGGGCCTGTCTCTGGCTGTGCTGCTTTGTTTTCAGAGATCATTTCTAACACTTGGGAAATAGAAGTTCCTCTGTTGTAAAATACAGCCGATTTTATCTGCTATGCACTTACAGGAGTTTTCAATGTGTTTTTTTTAAGACTGGCATATTTCTTCAAGACAATTCTATAAAATACAGTTGCTCCCTACTACGTGTCCTACTTCATTTTCAGTGTGGGGCATCTATATTCTGATATTGCCATCACTAAAAAGGCCCTGGCACAGGGTGCCCAGAGCAGCTGTGGCTGCCCCTGGATCCCTGGCAGTGCCCAAGGCCAGGCTGGACATTGGGGTTGGGAGCAGCCTGGGACAGTGGGAGGTGTCCCTGCCAGGGCAGGGGTGGAACTGGGTGATCTTTAAGGTCCCTTCCAACCCGAGCCAGTCTGAGTCTCTGAAAAAGGTTGAATTAGTGTCTAATCCAACATCTAATTAAGTGAAAGTTAAGACTAATGCTGACTTTAAGCATTAGATTTGGTCTCCGGTGCTGAATGAGCAATCTCAGCTTAATAAATGAAAACAGAATATTGAGAAAGCAGAGATATACTTCCTTCAGGAACTGAAAGGAAGAAGAGGCAGTGAGCAGAACCCCAAAGGATTCAGGTGGCAAAGGCAGTGGGAAGTTTTCACTCCAGAAGTGTCGCTTTGAACTGGAGTTGTGCCAGCCTGGCAAACTTGGCTCTTATCTGTCCTGCCACAATGTGCACCACACACTTCCTCCAGATAAAACCAAACCAGTCTGCACCCTGCAGTAACTGGACCCTGTAAACATCACTCTGCCCCACTGCTCCCCAAACTGGAACCTGCAGGGAGAAGCTGAAGAAGTTTTTGTCTCAGGGTGCAGGAGCCCACACCGGTCACATCAACCTAACAGCTGTTGGCTAATTTTAGAAAATGAGTCAATAAAAACAGCTCTGACAGAGAAAACAATAACTTCCAATAACTGCTTTAATAGTGGAGATGATCAGCATTTCTGCCAGTGTGGCTCAGGTTGCTCACAGGGAATTAGCTGAAACATTCCCATTTACTCTGACATTTCCCAAGGTGTCCTCAGAGCTCCCCTCTGCTTTAGCTCTGTGGGATGGGATGATGCAGCCTGTGCTGGGAGTGCACAGCCAGGGTGTGCTCACAGTGACACAGAGCAAGTGCTCTGTCATTCCTGTCCCCAGCGCTGCCAAGGCTCTTTCATGCTGCCACTTTGTCTAACACAGAGAAAAGACTAATTAGGAACGCCAAGAACAAGCACAGCATTCCACAACAGCCTCTGAATTCCTACAGAGCTGAAGTCTTCTTATTTCACACACTCCAAGTCCTCCAGCTTCAAAGAACACATGCCAGGTGCTAAATAACAGCTTTACAGGTGTACAAGATTTTTTTTGCTGAGTTAAACTTGCTGGATATAAATCAGGAAACATCACCCCAGGGTTTACAACACACTTGGGGGGGAAAAAAGGCCCATCCTGTTTCCTTCCTGCACCCTTCCCAGCAAGGCAGTAAATTCAGTTACCTACCGGTACTTGACTTTGATCTTGTCGTTGTCAGGGTTGCAGTAGAGCCTCTCCAGGTGCTCCTGGGAATCGTTGGTCACACTTTGCCACCTCTGGGTTGCTGTCCTCCTCACCTGCCAGTGATAGGGTAACACTGTGTGATGCTTGGGACAATCACTGCCATAAACACAAGTGCCCTGGAGGAAATCCACACAGATCTCAATCCCGTCCTCCTGGTGGGTGTGATACTGCAGCTGGTTCAAGAGCTCAAACACCAGGTCAAGGGAAGCTTCTTCACTTTTGTCCTGGAATATCCCAGCACTGAATTTATTGCTTGGGGTCAAGTTGTATTGCACTGGACAGCTGTTCTCCTGGAGTAGGCCAGATGTGTAGCTTTCCAGAACCTTGTCAGGGAAGAGAGGACAAGCTGCACCATCACCAGCACTTGGGTGCAAAGGATGATCCTGGAATGATTCATTAGCATTATCAGCAGCAGTTCCAGGAGTTTCTGGGGAGAAGCCTTGCTCTCCTGACTGGACGTCCTGCTCAGGATGCCCGGGGGAAGGACGAGCCCCTGGCAGTTGACCCTGCACATCTGGAGCTGCTGGCATCAGCACAGTCACATTATTTTCTGTCTGGGGGCAAGAGGTACCGAGGTCCAGAGCCTTTTTCACAGCAGGTTCACATAAGTCACCGTGGCCACCACGCTGGCCTCGGGGCACAAAGACCCCAGCTCCCAGCAAGCTGGTAAAGATGGGCCGCAACGCCCGCAGGGTCTGTGTGTCCAGTCTCTTCTGCACTTGCTGCTTCTTCTTGAAGCAAGGCTTCACCGGTGGGATCTTTTCAGACAGCCTCACTTGGGGAGAAAAGTCCTCTGAAGGAGAGCACTTCATTCCTGGGCAGGGAGCCTGGGGCACCACGCATGCTGGCTGGGGTTCGGTGTCCATCGGACACGGACTTTGCTCTCTCCAAATCACTTTCAAACGTCCCAGAGCCTCCCAAGAATCAATCTAGGGCAGAAAGGAAAACAAGATAGTTAATCTCTCTAATTGCTCATGGTTGACACGAACAAGATCACCCCTGGAGAGGATTTCGAGCCAGCAACAGCAAACTCCTCCCCTCGCTGTGACTGCGGGTAGCCCTTAGGCACGTAAAGCATGAAAAGAGCTAAACTCAGGCTAATTAATCCCAAACCCACACTCATCTCCCCGCACATCCAGGCTCTGAGACACTCCGGCACGCACACACAGTCCCCGGAGGGTGGGCAGGAAAGGGGGATGTTCCGACGCCTCCTCCCCGTCAGGATGTTCAACAAACCAAGAGCGCTTGGGTTCATTCTATTCCACAAAAGCGAACGCGACAGCGCCGAGCTCCGCGCCTCCCTCACACGCAGACCTGAGGAGCATGAGACACGTCCCACCCCCACCCCCTCCGCATTTCAGACATTCCTGCACCATTTCCTCTCCCACCGGAGCGCCAAACCTACACATTCCCATTCCATTGGCATGTGTCCTCCCCCGTGCCACCTCCCACACCCCCCGGCAGCACCGCTGGCTGCGCAGGGACCCACGGCGAACTTCCCACGGAGCTCGGCGGGGGCCACGATGGAATCCTGCCGTGCTTCCCAGGGATTCCAGAGCTCCCAGCCCGGCCCTGCCCTGTCCCCGCCCTCGCTGGGTGGCAGCCGCTGGTGACACACCGCGGCTCCTCTCGCCACGCCGGGCAACAGGAATTAAAACTGGGCAGGGAAGCAAAGTGAAGGGTGATGGTTACCCAGGAACCGAGAAGGACACTGCTTGCAAGCTGCAGGATTGTATTATTTTAAAGCACAAAATGAGCGGTGTGCCTCGTACGTCACCAAAAGCGAGTGCTATGCCTTGTAATCAGGAATCCTGTAATATTTGATTACACTTAATTAAACCTCCTTCAATCTCGCATGCAGGCTCAATGCTCACTCAGAGTGGAGCGCGTTAAGGATTACTTCCTGGATAAATGCATTCCGAGCAAAGTTACTCCTCACTTCAAAACAAAATCCAAAAAATAACCCAGAGAAAATTTGGCAATCATTTCTTACTACTGATGATTTGCTCTGGAAAATTTCTCATTGAGTCTTCCGTATTTTGGAACATTCTTTTGTAAGGCTTTTCCATTTCCCTGGGAAACAGCACGTCAGGATTGCCAGGGAAAAAAAAAAAAAAAAAAAAAAAAACACACAAAAAACAAAAGCTGTGCCTCTCCAGTTTTCCCATTTTTAGATTAAATTTAAAGCAACTGGTGTATCTATTTGGCAGTTAACCCCGAAGTCATCGGTGTATCTGGTATTCTTCCACAGACACCCAGGCAATTCCTCCAAACCACCAAAGCCACCTTCAGGTAACTCCAAAGGTTTCAAAATCCTCGACTCCGAAGAGAATGAGATGTTCCCGTTCGTGCAGCCCGGGTCTCACTGCCCTGGCGAGGAGCGAGAGGATCTGCCAGGGCTCAAGGACCCCTGCAGCGCCAAGGTGCTGAGCAAGTGACTTCTGATCTCATTCGGCCATCCCTTTGCTGCTATTTCCACGTTTATATTCCTCACTGGAGCAGCATTTAAGTTTTGCTGCTATTTTTACAGAACTGCCTCAGCGAGCAGAGCCGGATCCCCCAACGGCTCTAAAAATAAAGCGGCAAGAAGGGCGAGGATCAGGCCGTGCCGGCGTTCCCGTGGGAGCCTTGCAGCAGGCGGGAGCGCTCCCGCAGCGATGCTCCCGCACGCCGAGCTCCAGCAGCCGCCGAGGTCCGGCCGGGCGGCTTCGCTCCCCGAGCGCTCGCCATCGCACGCCAGCCGCACCTCCTCCGCTCGAGAAAGCCGCTCCGCCGGCCTTAAGCCACGTTTCGACAAGGAACAATAAAAGCAGCAGCCCACAGACACAACCTGAGGGACGGCGGAGCTACCGGGCAGCCGGCCCAGCGCAGCTGGCACCTACCGGCGCGGGCTCCCTCGGCGCTGCTCCCGCGTTCGGACCCAAATCCACGGTAACTCCAGAGCGAAATCACTTTTCCGCTGGGAGGGGTGGGGTGGGGGGCAGATGTAATAAACACGGCGGGCGCCAGGGCGGTGCCGGGACACCGTGAGCGGTGCGGGGTCAGCAGCGCCGTGCCCGCGCCGAGGGACCCGTCCCGCCGCACATCCCGCCCCGACCCGCCGCGCTCCTCCTCGCCGCCGCCGCCGCTGCCGCCCGCTTAAATA
>VWYO01027905.1:13563-25523 GCA_013400275.1 Rhadina sibilatrix
CCCTGGACCTGCTGGCCACACTATTGCTGATACAGGCCAGGATGCCATTGGCCTTCTGGGCCACACTGGCACATGTTCAGCCAGCTGTTAACCAGCACCCCACCCCCAGGTCCTTTTCTGCTGGGCAGCTTTCCAGCCACTCTGCCCCAGCCTGTAGCACTGCAGGGGGCTGGTGTGACCCAAGTGCAGGACCCAGCACCTGGCCTTCTTGAATCTTTCATACACTGACTGTAAACAGCAAATTGTCACCCACAGAATCAAATGAAACACCAACTCCTGCCCGAGTCTGTTTCATAAGACAGTAGTACAGAGCCCTAAAATAGCATCATCTACCCTTCTGCTTGAAGCATCCCTCTTCCCAAATAACATTTTCCCTCCTGAGACTCCCTGCTCTCTGACTTAATCCAGTCTCCTCCATCCTCCAAAGGATTTCCTAGGCATTCTCAGCTCTCTGACTCAGCTTTGGCTCTCCCTTTGACTATCTGGAGTGTGCTACAGGCTTTCAGGAACACCAAGTCCAAGAGCTGCAGCTGTCTGTTATTTACAGTAACCTGCACAAGAATCCATGAGCTCTGGCCTTTTAAATTTCCCATTTTCTTGAGGAAGAGACTGCAGCTATTTTCTCATGCTTGCATGTTTTTGGAGATCCCTTACAGACTGGGAAAGATGACTATTCTGCTGCCATGAGACCCCACCTGGAGTACCATATCCAGTTCTGGGACCCCTAGCACAAGAAGGACCTGTAAGAACAAGTCTAGAGGAGGGCCATGAAAACAATCAAAAGACTGGAGCGGCTCTCCTTTGAAGAAGGGCTGAGAGAGTTGGGGCTGTTTAGCCTGAAGAAGAGAAAGCTCTGGGAATACCTTATTGTGGCCTTTCAGTACTTAAAGGGAGCTTATAAGAAAGACACAGAAACATTTTTACCAGGGTCTGTAGTGACAGGACAAGGGGGAATGGCTTTAAAGTGAAAGAGGGTAGATTTAGATTGGACATAGGGAAGATGTTTTTTACAATGAGGGTGGTGAGACACTGGCACAGGTTGCCCAGAGTTGTTGCTGCCCCATCCTTGGAAGTATTCAAGGCCAGGTTGGATGGGGCTTGGAGAAACCTGGTCTAGTGAAAGGTGTCCCTGTTCATGACAGAGGCATTGGAACTACATGATCTTTAAGGTCCCTTTCAACCCAAACCATCCTGTGATTCTAACATGTAGAAGGTTTGGGCTGAAGAGAGCAAAACTAGAGAGGTACACATGGAGGGTTACAATTTAGGCTATCACACTTACGAACATGGTTGGCCCATATTGGAATGCGCTGGGAACACTGGGCACACCAGCATAATAAGGTAACCCAGTGTAGCTGTACCCTGGGGGCAGGGTCGGATTGAGGAATGGCTGCTGAGTTGTATGATGAGTTTGAGTCTGGTTCTGCTGCGACTGGGCAAGCGTGGTAGCAGGAGCAGGGGAGGCAGAATCCCCACGGCCAAATTTTGTTACGTCACCTGCGAAAGAACAAACTCATCAGAAAAGCTATCAAAGCTACACCGAAAGTGGAGAATTCAAAGGATTCAAAATCTCTGAATACAAGTAGACAACTACAAAGAGAACACATCCTACGCTTGAAAGCATGCAGTTGTTCATGGGAAGCCCTCTCCCAGTCTCTGTTCCTGATGGCTACAGGGACATTGCCTGTTAGTGGCAGAGAACTCCATGCCATGGCTAATCTATTGTTAAAATGGAGATACCAATACTTACCTATCTCACACAATCTGAGCAGATTCATTATATCAGATCATTGCAATAAAACATGCTAAAAGCAAAAGTATGGTAAACAGCCAAAGAGCAAATAGTTGTTGGGTTAAAGTGTGACTCTCCTAGAGGTTAAACTGATTAGCTAAGCTTCATGGGCTGAAAGCAAGTTAGGATTTACAGGAAGTGATAGGCATATTTTTGTCAGTCTGTTTATTTGCCAAGCATGACTAGAGTTAATATCTGGTTCCTCACACCACCAAAGTTCTGGAAACAATAGCTGAAGGCCAGGAAAGCAAGACTTGCATCATGGGCCATCTTTTTTAAGACGTAGGAAGGGAAATTCGGTTATTACCCCAAAAGCAGACTCCCAAGAGAATAGCTACAGTTTTAAGCTGTAATCAGATTGCAGTGAAAGAAAACCACTGGCTGAAAATCCTGGATAGCATTAATATCATTGCACAACAGTAACTGAAGAGTAAGAGCAGGAATGAACAAGGGCTTCTTAGACCACATGCTTTTGGGAATCAAGTCCATTAGATTTGGAGAGGGTGAAAGGGAGCCTGCTAGGGGCAGCTCCAGCTGAGAACATACAAGCACTAAAATAGCAGTAACAAAGGAAAGCAAGCCAGTCGAATTTCCAGAAGAATGATTAAGCTATGGAATATTTTTCAAGCACCTCTATGTGCTTGGGAAGGACACTAGATGACACTACCATTTAAATTTGCAACAATTTTGTACTTATTCTCAAAGGGTATCCAACTTACTCCCAAGAACCTCCAAGTCACATATGAATTACTGACCAAAACCATGAAGAAAAAAAATCAATGAAAAAAAAATCAGTGTCAGGGTTGAGAGAAAGATGGTTGCTTTTGTTTGGCTAGTTTGGACTAATGGGTTTAACTGCCTACAGAAGGGGAAAATGACTGCTTTTTCAGCAACAGCAGCACATCTCACTCACCATCCTTATGTTTAAATAATACTCACCTGAGTAGAGGTTGTTAGCAAGGCTTCCATCTCTGCTTGTCAAGGTTGCAGGAGCAGGGAATGTGATTCCGTAGTAATCCTTAGAAAAAGACATCATTTATTAATAGCTGAAATGCTGAAACCATAACAGAGCTGGACAACTCATGAACCCGTATACTTTTTATGATATAACCCTTATATTTCTTTTAAGCATAAGAAAAATTTAAAAGGAATACCTAAAGGAAGTTTGGGCAGAAACTGACCTTATAATTTACAGCATAGCTGAAGGTTTACCTGTATCCTCAACTTCAAAATAAACCTATTTTACAGACATTTTTAATATAATATACAAATACTTAGTCTCTTAAAGGTAAATTAAAGGCAATGACTAAACGCTTACCCCTCCCAACCCGCAGCTCTGAGCTGTCATATTCCAGCGAGACTGTGTCTGGAAGAGCAATAGACCATCAGGGGCCCAAGACCTAGGTTCAAGCCAGGACCATAATCACAATGCGGATGTAGTCTAAAGGTTTTAACATGCTCTATTTTCTAAAAGTAAAAAACATCAGCTAGGAAAACAGCACAAACATTAAAAAAAACTGTTGAAAAAGAGTTACCACCTGATGACTGGAAAATTAACTATGTTACAAGAGAACTCAGATCAGTAGTCTCTAAAGTGAGGTGCACAAGACAATCTACTGGGGTGCATGAAGAAATTAGTTTTGGTACCATTAATAAATAAAATTTAAAAATAATTAAAAATAGAGCATGAAAATAAAAATTTGTTCTCATCCTATTTTCTTTATTTTCGTGCATGTTTTATAACATACATATTAGTACAATAGTATACATATTTAATTTATAAATAAAAATGTATTGGGAGTGCTCACAAGGTTTTTGCTGATGAGGTGGTGCAATCAAAAAAGGTGGAGACCACTGCCTTAGATCATTCTTCTACAGGAAGGCAAGAAAATCCTCACCCTAGAAAGCTCACACTTTGACAGGACATGCCAGCAAAACCAAAGCAATATTTTGTCTTCAGTTTGGGACAAAAAGAGAAAAAATTGCCCTTCCCTTTCTGGGTGAACTCCACATTTGAGGCAGGTACTCTAAGTAATTTTCCTCCTAATTTTCATGGTTTTCTCCTGACCACCTCCAATCCATCAAGAGTGTCTTGCCTTACAATGTAAGGTATGTATTCTATCACCACCTATATGACCTTCTGATGAGCTGTTAATAGTTGCTCATTTGCAACAGCTGCCCAATGCACACAGCCTAAAGGGGGGCCATCTCTGCTAATGGGCCATCAAGGACTCACCAGCATGACTCATAGAATTACATCATCCCATTGTAAAATTCCCTGCCCTGGGGGAGGAAATGAACATTCCTACCTGTATGTAATCTGAGGCTTGGAACACCATGATACAACCACTGGACCTCCAGAGAAGGACCAGACCTTTCTACAGTATCACTGCTTTGTTTGACAAGATCACATCCATCACTCCAATGGGATTGCAACCACCACCCTGACCAACAGGGTGCCAGGTCATATTCTGACTGTTGGTTTAAGCCAATGTTCCTGTAGTATTGTCATTTTTTAAAATTGTCCTATTAAATTATAGTTCTGAATTGGAATCTTGCAACATGTTTGTGTGGAGTTAATTCCTCCTGCTGGCTTGCCTTCAAACCAGCACAAAGAGTTAATGCTTTAACCATTTACATATCAATTTCCACAGTCTTCAACATGGGAAAAGCATCCTCATCCTTCATACCCTTCTCTGCAAATTCCCCAGCACCTGCCGCATTGCTGCATTTCTGTGCATCCCTCCCATCTCCTAAACCCAGTCCTCCATCACTGAACATGAAACCATCTGGCAAGGATTTAGTATTGCAGGTGTTTTCTGTAATTTGAAACAGTGTCATATTTCATCCTCCTTTCCTTTCCAGGTAATTCCACCTCAGCATCTCCAGCATGAATCACTTAGCAAAACACAACCAAATTCCTATTAAAAATCTTCGCAGGTTACTCAAAAGCAGCATTCCCATCTCCTTCTGAGGAACATCATAACACAAAGAGCAGATTTGGAGGAGAGATCTGAACAGGATTTATTGGACATGAACTGGAACTGACACAGTAGCATTTTTTCCCTATATAAATCAGAAAAAAATATAACCAAATCCACATGAGAACAGGATCTAAGGACTGCAATTATTACTACTGCCCCTCAGGTAGGGGATGTGCTGGTTTTAGCCAGGGTAGAGTTAATTTTCTTCCCAGTGGCTGGTATGGGGCTGTGTTTTGGATTTGTGCTGTGTCGTCAGAGGACACGAAATGAGGAACACACACGCAGTCAGTTGTCAGGGCAAAAGAGAGAGAGTTTATTTTCTTTGACCTCAATTTATAGAATTTGGACAATGACCAGGGATTGGAGGATGAAGGTTGCCACTTCTCCAACCACACTGGTCAAACTAGCAGTCCATCAACAGTCTCCTCCTTATGAGAAGAATGTAAACATAAAATAACAGTTACAATAACAATAGGTTGTTTATGTGAAAATCTGTGAGAAACTCCATTACAAAAATGCAAACATCAGAAGGCTGAAAAGAACAGGGCAACAGTGCCGAACACAGGGTTGATAATATAGAGATATTTTTGTTATTGCTGAGCTTACACAGTCAAGGCCTTTTCTACTCCTTGTACGGCCATGCTGGGGAGGGGGCTGGGGGTGCATGGGAGGTTGGGAGGAGACGCAGCCTGGACAGGTGACCCCAACTGACTCAAGGGATATTCCAGACCATGAGACATGCTCAGCATATAAAGCTTAAGGAAGAAGGGGAAGATGACACATTTGGAATGATGGTGTTTGCCTCCCCAAGTCCTCATTTATATGTGATGGAGTCCTGCTTTCCTGAAGGTGGCTGAACACCTGTCTGCCTGTGGAAAGCAGTGAATTAATTCCTTGTTTTGCTTTGCTTGTGTGTGCAGCTTTTGCTTTCCCTATTAAACTGTGTGTATCTCAACCCAAAAGTTTTCAAGGTTTTACTCTTCTGATTCTCACCCTGATCCTTCTGGTGGGGGAGTGAGCGAGCAGCTACTTGGGTGTAGAAATGTATTTGCAAGACTTAGGCCACTCTACCAGCCAAACCACTTGTGAGAAAACTTATCAAACCACCTGCAGTTTTTGTTAGCAGAACTCTCAGGAATTCATCAAGGTTACTGAGAAAAACAAGACTAAAATAAGAACCAAGAGCCTGAGAAACTGTCTACCAAGAATGTTAAACCTAGATAAAGGAGGCACAACATGATGATGGACCCTGACCAATTAGATGTCCTGAAGGATGTGTGCCTGCCTCATGGACAGGCGAGCCAGCCAATGAGATGATGCGTGAACACGTGAACAAGTAGCCTTAGAATCTATAACTGTAGTGTAATGTAAACAATAAATGGCTTCTGCTGAAATCATATTGGTTCTGTCGTTCAGAAGTCCTGAGCTCCTGCACTTGGGGCTTGGTGCCTGGCTGGGGCTAAACCATGACAGGAAAACCACATCAGCACTGTATATCCCTATCCCACACACCTGTGCATACACACATTCAAAACAAAAATCATTAGAAAATACGAATGCAAACCAGTTATCTTTACATTTCATACCCACCCATAGGAAAACATCAGAAGAGAGACTCTGCTCTTCAAACAACATGGGTATTTCCTGACCTACAGAAGGCATGCAGAAGGTGCCTAAAGTCAAAACTGAAATATCAGGAAAAAACTCAAAATGCAATACAGAAAATGATTGAAAAACAATAAGTATTCTGATGTAATAGATGTAAGTTCCACCAAGAAGCTCACTAGGTACCACACACACCAGCTAAGGCATTTATAAGATCTCTACTAGACAGGTAGACTGCAACAGACTAACAGAAAAGATAGCATCCCAATGTAATATACACCAAAATTAAAACAAACAAACAATCCCCCAAAACACAACACAGTGAGAATTTACAGTATGAACATAGGCATTAAGAAATTGAATTAAATTTTAAGACATACACAAAAGACTCCCCCAACTCACTGTATCAGCAGCCACCAGTACCTCACTACTGGAAGCTTCCCAGGAAGCAGTGATGACTTGCACTTGGGACTCAGCCCATTTCCACTTTCCAGATGTAAACAAACCAGCATGTCAAAGACAAATATTTCCACTAGTTCCTGCCTCCCATACATCTAATGTTGCTTAATTTCAACAAATTCAAAACACAATAAAAATACCCCAAAATCTAGAAACCACAACCATTGCATGAATAGTTGATGGAAAAACCTTCACAACATTTATGCATTTATTTGTAAATATCAATACACTGAGGAGGAACTGGGGGGAATGACATATGACCCCAAAAACATTCTTCAGGATATTTGCAAAGAGAGAGGAAACACTCTTCCATCAGCAAGGCTGTAGATGTTATAGGGAAAGGTGGAAGAAAAAAAAAGACCAACAAACTAAAAATGTTTGCCAATAAGAAATAAAACATACATTAACTCATATATACAAATAATAAGAATATGAAATAAGAAACATAGATGTTGGTTGACAAACCTGAAAATAAAACCAAGCAAGATCACTCACAAAAGAGACAAAAAGGAAACCTTAAAATGCATCCCCAGTATGGCTACCCCAAAAGCGTCTGCCACCATGCTTTCATCACCCACTGAACCATAACAGCACAGTGTAGAAAACTGCCAGGCTTGCTATGTCAAAATGTGGAGAATTGATGAGACCAGTTGAGCAAGAACATGAGCTGAGCCACTTGCTTATCTCGCACCTGGCTTGAGCAAGGGCATGCTTATCTTAAACTGAATGGTGTCTGGGGTGAAGCAAAGGCCTCAGCTTGATGTCTCAATGAAGCTAGAAAAACAACCACAGAAGCCTCAAAGAAGAGCACCCATGCCTCTCTACCAGACATTAGCCTCATACTCTATTATCCACACATAACAAGTCTTGTTAGAAGTTTATAAACTATGACCTAGTCTCACCTCCTCAAGATTATAAATCTGGTCCTTTGCAAACACTTGGTGGAGAGGAGAAACCTCCTTAAAAGGAGACACCACTGATTGCTGGGCAGATTGACACTTCTGACTCATTTTCCTTTCTCCCTTAGCAGGGATGCCTCTTTCAGTAAGAAATTGCATTTAGCAGATGACACCCTGGTGATAGTAAGCTTAATTAAATGTGAAGTTAAGCTCAGTGAACTGTGAATTCTTAGCTTAATTAATCATTGGTTAGCCTTAGAATATTTAGCATTAACACAGCAAGAGCATTTATCAACAGCAATTCTGAATCTATCTGTCGTCTCAATAAACTATCTATATTGGACTTTGTGAAACTGTCTCAGTGAAAGTCCTTGAAGATGCTCTGTCAGGCAAAAGTCAAATCCATACTCTTAATGCAACACACAGGAGCCAGGCTTCCCCCACACTTCAACAGCAGCCCTCAGAAGAAAGTAAACAGAAAGCAAAACTGAAAATGTAAACAGAAATGCTGTCTAGATGATGATGAAAGGAAAGCCACAGAACCATATAAAGTTGGCTGCCCAGAGGCAATCCAAGCACAGCGTTTACCCTCACCCACCACCAAGCCTGACCAGGCTCCTGCCATGCAGCACCCACAGCTCTGCCTGCAGGATGGTGCCCTGGTGCTCCTACTCCTCCTGCTGGCTTTTGCCACAGCCCTTGCTTGCCACCATCTGCATCCCTGTGATGTCACCTTCCCCCAGGACAGCTCCCAGCCCACCACAGCCCTGCCACCACCAGCATGTGCCATTTGCCTTTGACACCCTCCTCCACATCAACCACCCACAGCAAGCTGTCACCACTGCCCCACATCCTCCAGCACCTCTTGTACATCTTCAGCAGTCCCAGCATTCCCCAACACTGGGATACCCAGGCATGGCAGGACCTACTCAACAACCTCCAGCATTACATCCACCACCTGGAGCAATGCATGCCAGCCAATGGTATGCTCTTTGAAGGCCAAGGGCCTCACAACCTGCTGTTCAGTATCAACAAATACTTCAGGCTAATCCAGGACTTCATCTGCACCCACAACAACAGCACCTGCCTCTGGGACCATGCCCAACTCAAAGCTTGCATCTGCTTTGAACGTGTGGACACACTCATGTGGCAAATAAAGAGTCAACCAGCTCCTGTCCCCTACCAAGCACACCTACATCAAATGCCCATCTCCAGCCAACATCAGCAGCCACGGATTGAGTGGAGGCAACAGCAGCAAAGGCTGGGATTGCTCAGCACTGCTCATACCTTTTCCAGTCAGGAGCCTGTGCCAACAGGGAAACAGGCATGACCATGGTGAGGCTGAGACCAGGCTGCGATACAGCCCATGCACTGGAGAAAATTGCTGTGCTGTAAGGAGAATGTCATCATACATATACGTGAAGGGCAAAGACAGGCTCTCCACAGGCAAGCAGGGATGAACCTCCCTCCTGCAGCCCATCCTACTGATGCCTCCTGCCCTGGTTGAAGTTTCTGGACAGCAGGCCACTCTCAGGGACCCACCATAGTCCTCCAAGTCCACAGGCATTTCCCACTGATGCTGCACCTTCAATCACACACTCACCCAAACAACATGCAGCCTGCTCTGCACACTCCCACCACCACCCCTCTCCCTTCCAAACCAATTCCCACTGCCAAGATATGAAAGCCATCTCCACCATCCCATCACAATCATTCAGCAATGCTACAGCACTGCTTGGGGCCAAGCAGGGTGGCATGGACAAAGTGCACCTGAAAGAGGCAAGGAGGGGACCCACCAAGGCCTGGGGAGATTTGGACAAGGAACAGCACCTCAGTGCTACAAAACCCACCAAAGAAACACCAAAAAGTCAAAAAAAGCATAAGAGATGCACTACTCATTGTTCTCCTACAACAACCACAACTGGCCCTGGATGCTCCTGCCCATGGTCACACACCAACAGCCAGGAGGACCTGCCTCACTACTTAAAGTTCATTGATCTAGGCCTTCCTCACCCCAACACATCATTAGGAAACCAAAAGATACACTCCTCAACACTGCCACCCAACATGGCTCAAACCAACCAGCACAGACAGGCCAGAACAGCATTCTACATGAAGGAAACTGCTCACTCACCACTATTACGTTATGGTCATTGGTTGGAGACCCACACAGGACCCACCAAGGGTCAGCAACAAACAGCCGGGTTGATTGTTTGGAGCTCTCTTTTGTAGGGGGTTTAAAACTCCTGTGCTAGAACAGCTGATTGGTTGGGGTCTCAGCACTGCCCAGCTCTCTGGCCAATGATATGTCTGCATACAGTGTTGAATTGGCTGGGATTCCCTGTTTGGGTTCAAATCTATCCCATCATTGCTCACCCAGGGACTTGTTTACTTCTAGACTGGTTGAGTTCGGGGGTCTGTTATGGCCAAATTTATCTTTGCAGCTACAGACCAGCTGCAGCTGTGACAATTCCCCCTTTTTGTTTTATTAAAAAAATGCAAAGTGTTCTCTGTTCTCCTACCTGCAAGGGCCCTTTGCAGACAGGATGACAAAAGACAGCATGGGCCTAGTTTGAATGAGGCTTTCCACCCAACTTGACAAACCTAGCTCCCCTAGCCAGCAATGTATCCCATGTACCACTGGAGCAGCAGCACTCATCTCCAGGAGCTGTCAGGTGAGACCACCAACACAATCCTCCAGGCTAGCATGTCACAGGATAACTTGTTTAGAAGTTACAAGTACAACTTAACACTTCAAACAAGAAACCATTCAACTTTTAGAACCATCAGAAAAACTCAACTAACAGAAAAAACAATATATAAACAAACAAAATCTTTAAATAAACCGTCATTTCAAGAGTCCCAGATGTCCATGAAGTAGGTGCACAAGTTGTTTCAATCACTGTTCCACATACGGATCCACTACATTTGTTGAGGACCCGTCAGGGGGGTGCTGCTTGTGGTTCTGAGCAGAACATAGGGCAGGACGTACACATCTGGAGGTATCCAACATGTCCAGGTGTCCGTGGAGACACAAGCATATCCCTGTCCCCAGGTAATAAGATTCCACGGACCTTCCCACCTATTGGTGACAAGGTCTCGCACCATTACCTTGGGTTTGGGCTACTGAGCATCACTGGATGACTGTAATGATAGAAAGTGATTTTAAATGACTGAGTTCTGGGAATTTTCTAATGCTGTCAAATGACTTAGGGTATAAATAGCTTTAGCTATCCTACTCTGTGGGGTCTCACCATACATTCCTTCTTTTTGTTTATTAAGTATACATTTTAAAGTGCCATGTGCATACTCCATGATGGCTTGACATGTTGCTGAGTGGGGAATACCAGTGTGGTGTGACACACCCCAGATCTATAGGAATTGTCTTGCATTTTGTGAAATGTAAGCAGGGCCATTGTCTGTTTTAATGATATGGGAGATATCTAAAGCAGCAAAGGCTGATTGCCAATGTGCAATGGCATCCCAACCTTTTTCTCCTGTGTGAACTGAAGCCCGTATTGCTGATGAAAAGGTATAAATGGTTACATGTACATATTTTAGATGACCGAATTCAGGGATGTGTGTGACATCTGTTTGCCAGATTTGTAAAGCACGCAGTTCATGAGGGTTTACCCCCATCTGCAGTGGTGCAGTGTGGCCTTGGCAGTCAGCAGAGGTGTTAACTATATTACGAGCCTCTGTGTTTGATAGCTTGAATTGTCATTGCAATGCTTGAACACCTTGGTGGAAAAAATTGTGTGATGCCTTTGCTTGTGCAAGCATGTCTGTCTGTGGTGCTGTCCAAGCAGGGCCAGCTAGGCAATCTGCTTGAGCATTGCCTTCTGCAATGAAACTCGGTAAATTTGTATGACTTCTGATGTGTAAGATGTAATAAGGGTAAGTTCTGGCTTGGATGGTATGGCACAGAGTTTTTAGTAAGTTAAATAGCTGTGCATTGTTAATTTCTCTTAATAGTGCTTGAGCTAATCTCTGTGTGATATGAGCAACACAGGCAGAGTCAGTTACAACATTTAGAAGAATNCAGGCAGAGTCAGTTACAACATTTAGAAGAATGTGGGAAAAATGTTGGAAAGCCATAGCTACAGCATGTAGCTCCACCAACTGAGGTGATCCATTCTCATAACCTTCCAACGTTTGCCACTCACCTTCCTCTCTCCATGTTACAATCGCCTTTTCTGTTTTTCCAGAACCATCAGTAAA
>VWYO01027906.1:11512-37906 GCA_013400275.1 Rhadina sibilatrix
GGGTTTTTTTTTTTTTTTTTGTGGAAGGCACAGACTATATTTTCTTAGGAAAAAATCTCCCCCAGCCTTCCCATACATATATAATTTTAAATTAAGTGAACATACATATTCATACATACCTACAATCTGCAAAAGAAGACTGTACAAGACATATTGGTGTATAGGACTTGAAGCTGAAAGGATTCTCTTAATTTTTCTCATCACTTGAGAGAGATTTTCATGCCATGATTTAATACAAACTTGTTATCCTATAATTTATAAATTAATTCTTTAGATATGACAGTTCTAGGGAAAAAAAAAAAAAAAAAAAAAAAAAAAAAAAAAAAAAAAAAACAAAAAAAAAAAAAAAAGAAACAGAAACCAAGACTGATGTNGAGAGCTAGGACCAGGATTGCTTTAGGTTCTTTTCCTTAATTCTTTCCTGCAGCATTTTGCTGATGAGATACACAGTAAAATTACATCGCTCATGAATTATTTATCAACATGTCCCCTGGAATTTCTCCAGCTTGAGTTTATATGACTCATGAGCTTGAAATCAGGGCAGCTCTAGGCATTTTAGATTTCAGAACATACAGAATCCATGTACGTGTTTTTTACATCCATTATTTTTCAATAACTAGATTAATATTTTAACTTCAAATACCTAGGGAAATTAACATGTCTTTGGAATGGCAGCTGCAGAAAAGTGATCTGAACATGATGGCTAACTTTCCACTAAGATGTGGTGTCAGGTAAATTCCTGAAAGTGAGATGCAGAAATCCTCTTACAGAAAAAATATCACTCTGATTTAATGATAATTTAAGTGGGGCAATTTATGACAGATTTGCCAATTAGACTAGAAACCAACAGTGTCCATTATGTATGTAGTTGTGTTTATAGAGTCAGAAGTTCACATACTAACACCCATCCTCCCAAATTGCAGACAAGTATCGATATTAAGTTACTAGCAGGTAAACATTCAAGAAGCAGTGAGTTTGCTATCAGCAGCAGCCTCTAGGATGTTTCATCCTGTTAGGTGTGTTTTTCAGGGCAAGCTTGGATGCTTTATCAGCTAAGCTATGAAGGACCCACTGGAAGTAAATGGTAAATTGAGATTCCCCAGGTGGAAACCTCTTAAGTTTGGAATCTAACAAAAACTGATGGAAAAAATGCAATGCAAAATTCAGAGAGAGCTCTACGTCATAACTACATCTCAGATGATTTACCTGCAAGGAGGAGAGCAGCTTGATAAAGAATAGTGACACATGAAGAAAGCAAAAAGACATTTAGAAAGTTAAGCACTGCAGATTTCCCTTGCTCAGTGCAGTTCCAGGGCAGATTTTAGGGTCATGCTTTCCATCCACAACGAGGCCTGAAAAAGGTGGTTGATCCACCAGGAGGAAATTTCCTAAATTGCAGTTCTGGTCGCTGGGAAAGGCTCCTCAAAAACCATCCAAATGCAGGCTGCCACTCACTGCCAAGGGCAAAGACCCTCACACAAGCAGGGCCAATTTCTGGGGTACACAGCGGCTTTTGGCTGTCTGCTCTGAGTGTGCAGTGGGCAGGACCAGAGCAGGACCATGTCCCCACAGTGGTTGTGGCACTGGTGAGGCCACACCTCAAATTACGTGTTCAGTCTTAGGCCCCTCACTACAAGAAAGATGTTGAGGTGATGGAGTCCAAAGAAGGACGACAGAGCTGGGGGAGGGTCTGGAGTGTAAGTTTTATGAGGAGTATTTGAGAGAGCTGGAGTTGTTCAGCCTGGGGAAAAGGAGGCTCAGGGGAGACCTTATTGCTCTCTACCTCTGCCTGATGGGAGTGTAACAGAGTGGTGCCAGTTTCTTTTTCCAAGTAACAAGGGATAATCAAAAGGAAATAGCCTCTAGTCTTGACAGAGGAGGTTTAAACTGAATATTACGAAAATAATTTTGTTGTAAGAGCAAAGAATTGGAATAAGCTGCCCAGGGAACTGGTTGAGTAAACATCCCTGGAGGTATTTAAAGAGGTGTAGATATGGCACTTAGGAACATGGTTTAATGTAAGACTTGACAGTGCTGGAGTAACAGTTGGACTCGATGATCTTAGAGGTCTTTTCCAGCCTAAATGACTCTATAATTCAATTAACTCTGTAGCCTGATTCCCTGCATTAGCTGCTATTCATGTTCACTGGGAGGAGGGCAACCACAAAAGTTGTCATGAACCAGCTCGACAGTTTGTTCACCCTTCTGCTCCGCTGAGGCTGCATCCTTTGGCTGTGCCCTGAGGAGAGGCAGTGTAATACTCTCATTTCTCTGATGGTGAGCACATGCATAATCATATCCACACAGCTACAGTATTTGTGGCACCAGAATCTGGGTACAGCCCTTAGCTTTCAGGCACACTGATGTCATGTGGGATATACCTAACAACAGAGGAAGCCACTTGCATAGGTGAAGATCAGATGCATGACCAGATGGTTTCAAGACGGTTCAAGCCAGTGATTGCTGCCCTGGCAGGCTGTCTCAATGGCTGCAGGTCACACAGGGGAGAAAATGTGTCTTCTCACATAAATAAGACCTAAATCAGAAAGACTTCTCCTCCTTTCTGACAAACTTGAAGTGAAAAGGAAAACAGAGAAGCCACAGAGCAGCTGGTATAATGTGTTTCTCCTGCCCTAAATCCCAGCTGATATAGGCAGCTGTGAGGTGTACATTCCAT
The DNA here is from genome assembly GCA_013400275.1 of Rhadina sibilatrix. Classification (NCBI taxonomy): domain Eukaryota; kingdom Metazoa; phylum Chordata; class Aves; order Passeriformes; family Phylloscopidae; genus Rhadina; species Rhadina sibilatrix. Next base: position 14,190 of record VWYO01027906.1, read on the forward strand.
TTTGGAGTCATCTTCAAAGTCATGGAACACAGCAATAATGCAACTTAGAAGGCACCAAAGTACATGTGCAGGACTTCCATGGAGATACATTCATTTCTGAAGAGAAAAAAAAAATTTTAGTTCTCTCCAGTGACTGCACATTTATTTACTAAAAAGAAAGGCACCTCACATTATCAAAAAGGGTTAAAATGCCAAGGTTGACTTGACTGGGGCAGCAGGAGGACTTTGACAAGGACAAGACACTGTGACAAAGCCAATCACTTGTATTTCTGTGTCCCTTATATCAGATAAAGTAAATATCTAGGTTTTTTTCTCTCCCAAAATTAATTAAAATCATTATCTCTCACCATTTCACTTATGTCAGCACTGATTTATTCTTTACTATAATAAAACCAATGGAACTTTATTCTGCAATTTGTTTGTGTAGGATAGTTTATCCTATTTACCTGTTTTGACTGTTGTTCTTTTGGCAGACTGCTCTTTCAGGGTTTATCCATCCAGCTGGACATTTGTAGTGGGTCCAGGTTTCTGACTGAATTGTCATTGCCATGAGGCATTACTGCAATGTAAACAATATGCAATCATTCATCCTACTCAAGGCCAAGGGGTGACTGAAAATACAAAATCAATATGACAAACAAAGAGTGAGCAGTGGAGAGTAAAGCTGCAAAGATATAGGTAAATGATTGCCAGGCTCTCATCTCAATGAGATGCTTTTTTATGAGGCATTGAAGTTGTGTGCATATAGGATGACAGAAGGCTGAAGACTCCAGAGTAAGAGAACCCCCAGAGTACTGGCAGATCAACAAGAAATAATTAGAGAGAAATATGCAAGTTAAATGAAAAAAAAAATTAATATTACTCCAAGCTGTGCTTATAGAGAGAAACACATATGCGTTCTGAATTTTAAATAGCCACATGAAAAGATGAGTTTTCCTGTAGTAAATTGAAAAACATTGAAGTAGTTTCTTTCTCATGCTTCTGGACTCTGACACTTGTGACAGACAAGTGACACAAGTGAAAGGGTTCTAGCTTAACCTAGGATAACCTCTACACTAAGTACTGGCCAGGATTCACACTGTACCACTGTCTTTCCCAAAGGCTACAGCAGCACAGCAAGATCATAGAGCAGAATAGATGAGCTTTTCATGTAATTGTCACTAAGGAACACAAATTTTTGACAGAAGCAGAAGCATCACAGCCAGTTCTGCAGTTGCTCTCAGGGAGTACTGCCTTAGGCATGTCAGATGCAAGCTGCAGGCAGGACCACATTCCAGAACTGACATACCACCATTTCTCTTCTTTCAGTCTTTTTCCTGGAGCCACAGTTTCTGTTCTGGTGACTCACTGATGTATTTCTAAACTTCTCAAGCCATTTTACAATTACATAATAGTTAGTCAGACTCTTACTAACCCAACAGTAAGTATTTTTCATAAGGATATTCACAGATTTTCCATCAGAACAGAAGAAAGCACTTTTATTATTCAGTATTATGCATATATATACAAGTAGAAGTTTACCTCAAATTTTTTGTTTGCTGAATACCTCATTATTTGAGTTCCATCACTGCCTGCTCTCATTATCCCATGATCCCCACATCACTAACAAGGGCCCAGGAACACGAGCAGAGGAACTTGCATATTCTGAGCCACTTTGTCAGGAAAGCCACACACTAGGATTATCTGTGGATTACTTCTTTGATTATGGTATTGTTGTATTATGTCAAATTGTGATATTTTAAAGGGGTATATATAATACAAGGGTCATAGGGGTAAGTCAGTACCTATGAACTCTGTGGTAGCAAAACAAATTTTCCTCAGTGCAATTTAATTAAGTTAAACACAAAGCCGTTTGGATCACAACATTGTCAGCTCTTTTTCTCTTACAATAACTATCCCACTTCACGACTGCTACATCCTCTGTCTCTTCTTCTGGATAACTTGACTTTGAGTAGCCCATAAATTTATCTCTGTTGCACCCGTCTGTCTTATTTTTTTTTCCTCTTTTTTTCTTCTTCTACTCCATCCTTAAAACCCAGTGGTATGTGGAGGTGGGGTGTATTTTTTTTTTTTTTTTTTTAACTTCTTTTCACCAAATACTAGACATGTAACAAAACAGTGCTGGGCAAACACACAACAAAAGCCAATCTTCTTCTGCAAGTTTTACAAGTTTTAAAGAAAAAAACAAGAGACGCCAAAAAGACAAGAAATTTGGTGTTAACGCTGTGAGTGACAGTCCCAACACAGAAGCAGACACATTTTCTTACAATGTTTTCTAGGACATCACTACCAGCAAACATCTAAAGAGACATTTAAAAGAGAGCTTCCTTACCTATATTTATATGAATTCTTTCAAATGACAAGTAAAACAGAAGAGAGGAGAAAAATGCATGTCTGAAACTGTAACTAGTCAATGACAGTCAGTGAAAGGTAGGTGCTGACCTCCCAGTGCTGCCCAGGAAATGATAGTTTGACTGTGGATAGGCCATGAAAGCTTTTTGATTTGAGGATTCATGTCCCATGCATCAACTACTATTAAAGCATTTTCTCTCTCAGGTCTGCCTGTATACTTGTATACAACTGCTGTTGTGTCTGTTTAAATCAGTTTGCTAGCATCTTCCACTGATCCTTCCACATGTTTGCAAAACTTTATGGACATCTTAGATACCATATAAGTTATATATGCTTATAAAATACCAAGCTAATTAATTTTTATCACTCTAAGTGCTTCCTTCAGGACATATTAGGAGTACCTCCATTCTGTAGTGTTTAGTCACAATGGTAGAAGAAATTAATAAATAAAAATATTACCTGGAATAATTTTCAGTTGAGAAAGTAACTGACATGATTAAAAGCAGTGAGCTGAAATTTTCTGGGTTTCATGTTACTGAGATAGTCTTCCTAAAAATGGACCTATTTTTCTAATAGAAAAAAATGTTTAAAAACACAAACACTATACTCCCAAATTCTTTCCTTTATTCCACATATATATGCATGCTTAGGTTTCTTTAAATAACTAGTTGGATAAGTAACCATCCTTCATTGAAAGAGTGAACTTTTTGGCTTGCTTTTACTATTTCCATTGTTTAAGGGATATTTATTGCCACTAACTTTTCAACAAACTTCAGTATTCATTTTAATGGATTTTGTGTGGTCAGTGGTAGACAAACCAAGAGACAGGCACAGACTCTGCCAAGAAGTAGCTGAGCCAATTTATTCCTTGCTCATGGTCAGCTCTGTTCTGTGGAAATCCTCAGTATCTACTGTTAAACCAGTTCATCCTGAAAGAAAGATTTCTCCCTCTTCCATAAATTAATAGATATTATTTGGACTAAATGGCTACAACAAGGTTTTCCTGCCCTCTCCTTAAAGGTGAGATTTCATTTGCATGCTCACAGTCTGCCCCTTGCCATGTATATATTTATCCACTTTTCCATTTTCCCCAGGAAAGCATACATCATGCCCTTCCATAGGTAAAGGAATTAAAGAAACATTAGAAAAGTACTGTCTTTTACATGTTCAATCTTCTTTCATCACACACTTTTTTAAGGATTTTTTTAGCAAAATGAAAATTATTTCTGAGGATGTAAGTTGCTTGCACTTTAATAAAAACAACAAATTAAACCCTTCACAATCTGGATAAGCAGAGAAAAATCAGGAAATCTAGCTGGCCAAATTTCCATTTGATGTGCTAAACAGGGAAGAAAGTAAAAGAAAAGAAAATACTTGTCCAGGAGTTTGTTCCCCATCCCAAGTAACTGTTTGTTCATCATAAAACCATTTTGAATTCAGCTACAGAGTCGAGAGACTTTTTTACCCTAAAATCATGGAATGAGCTTTTTTTTTCCTCTTCTCTACTCAGTGTGCCCTAGTGGGCCCTATAGCTAAATTATACCAACATGGATTATAAACAACTGAAAAGACTTGAAGTTTTTATGAGAAAATATTTACTAAGTGATCAATACAGGCTTTCAGATTTATGAGTCTGTTTTACACAGTAATAGAATCTTTATGTTTGGGTTAGGTAGTTTCCTCTGTTGGTTCCCCATATTGTACATTAAAGTCAACTAACAGGACAGATTTTTTTAAAAAATACAGAGATGAAAAATCTCATGACTTTGTTTCCTTTCATCTTCTTTGATTTGAAGACTTGTATAAATAGCCTTCAATCAAGAGATTGCAGAAAACATGTGAATATTATTCAAGAAGCATGTGCTATTCAAGTTGGTATGTAGCTAAACACAAACAGTTATAACAAAAAAAAAATCATAGAATTTCAGTAATTAATTTTAAAGCAACTCTGTCTACTGGGAAAGTTTTTTAAATTTCTTTCATTAGTAACCTAAGATTAGTACACAGATATGACCTGGAGAATTCTGTACAGCATGCCTAAATATTTTGAGCAATGACATGAATGCACTTTAATACTTAGTAACCCACTGTTTAATTTTCATCTCACAATTAGTAAATCAAGAGAAAATCAAGTATTAAGCATAGTCAAAATAAAATTGCATGTAAACAGTACATTTTGTGTCATTTCCATGACTGCTAGAAAAAGAAACCTCAGAATGATTGTCCAAAATTCTTTCTATGAAAATTTAACAGAAATGTTTCAAAGAGATGTATTCCTTTGAATTTTTACAATCCCCTCTAAATATATCTCATTTATATAAAAATGAGAGTGTTGTCTCTGTTCCTGTTTGGGTGACTCAGACCAAAGCAGACTATCAGGCAGTCTAGGTTGTCTCAGCTAAGCCATACACTGCAAACACGAAACACTGCACACAAACCAGACCATGCATAGGCTTTTCATTTTTAATTTTTTTAAAGGTACAAATATATGGCTTTCTGATCAGCATCCCACAGTACTCTGTCACAGAGGGGCAGCAGTGTATTGTGGGATGTTTTGTTAGCACACCGCTGGCATTCGCACAGGTCTATCTTTCTTAAAACCAGTAGAAGGAAGTTATTTATTTCCAAGATCCATTTCTTTCCCAGCATGCAGACAAGACCGATGCTCAGTCCTATAATGCTGGGAGCAATGCTGTTTCAACACTGGCCACTCTCTTTTTTGTGGCACCTTTTACCAAGCAGGAAGGAACCCCAAAATGAAGACCTCAATGCAATGGACTTTTTTGTGGTGCTAAAGGAAAGGATGGAATGGGCCAGGAGAGCTTGCAGAGGACAGGTTAGCAATTGCCTTTATGCCTCCTAAGGAAAATCATTTCTTAAATTGGAGAACATCAGGATGAAACAGGACTCCAGAAAGCAAGGGAAAGAGCTATTCAGAAAGGCTAAAAACAGATCAGAAATTATCTGAAGATGAGCACTGCAGTAAGTCGAAAGAATAGACAAACTGTAAAGCCTGCATATGCATCATTCCGTTGATTTTGGGAAATCAACTCCTACCAAGCACTCTGGGCATGACTTTTATTTATGCCTCTCTGTTATAAATATACCTGCCCAGAACTACAGCTGACATAAATCAGCTTGACTTCAATGGCACAATACCAAATTACAGCAAGTGAGGATCTGGCCCCATAGAAATATTGTATGTCCCTTTTGTGGCATTCTGCTGGTTCTGAAATCAATACTTCATTTATCTTCTGTCCCTTATACAATACCACTGCTGCCCTTAGTGTGTTGTTTTGAGCCTGCTAGACGTAGCAGTATTATGCAACTGAGGTATACTTTCATTTGCCAGAAAGCACTCATTTTTCAAAGCAGTTCTCCAAAAGCTTTATTTGTTCTATAAGCCACTTAATATTCCTCAAGTTTCTTCCCACGAGCAAGTTGGTCCCATTAAAGGTAGCAGAGGTCTGAGACCTGACCATGCTCTATTCCCGGGCTGACACATCTCCATTTCCACACACACACAGTGTCTAATTTCAAACAGCTGTTTATCCATTCCTGTGTCCTACCCTGTGTCACGGTTTCAACAGGCAAAGTCAAATACTGTCACTTATCTTTGCCATTTATTCTGTACTAATCAGAAGGGGGATAAACACCGGATTCAGACTGCCATTAAATAAAAAGCAAAGACAATCACATATAAAAATAATGACAAACATTTAAAGTCAGAAGTACATTTACTCTTTGAGCTACCCTGGTATCACTGATGATGATACAGAGTACAGAATCCAGCGAAGAGAACTGGGAAAATAAAAGACTCTATTTTATTGGGTAAATATCAGTACAGTTAGAAGTGTAGAAAAAAATTAATACTACTGAAGGAAGTGGCAGTGTATATCAATGGACAAACAGATAATCATTCATTTCAGGAAAAGTGTCCCCACAACCCACTGAGTAAAGAATAACTGCTAATACCTCACTCACAAGCTCTGACTCACCTCTCATAACATCTACCTCCACCAATCATTTTTAAGGGATTTTGGGATTCTACCTTTTTTTCTCATAGCTGCACATAAGCTTGGGTGTTATGTGAATATCTCATTGTAGTTTTGGACTTTTAGCCATTGAGGGCTTTGTATACTTTTTGTTCCTCATCCAATTCTTTTTCAGTTACTCTTCTTAATATGAGTGTGAGGCTAGAGGATTGATATAAAGTACAAAGTAAAGCCAAAAAGGAGAATTAATTAAGAAAATGAGGAAAGAATAAGAGCTCTAGCCCATCTGTATACCTGGCATTATAAAGTCTTGTATAAACATATGAAATAAAATATAACCACTAAACACAGTCTTTCTAAATACTGGTTATACAAAAACCTTCCCACAGATACAATTAAATTAGCCAGAAAGGTATCTCTATGTCCAATTAACAGTTACAACTATAGTCATGACTTATTTTGTGCAAATGTCTGTAACTGTGCAGACGCAGAAATACAGGCCAATAAATTCAAAGTATTTGTTGCACTTGTCATGAGCTACAGCACTGTTCACAAAAGTTTGGGGAAGTGTCTCTTGTTCCATGAAACAGCTAGAGGAGGTTCCTCTTAGTGCTCTGCAAACAGTATTATCAAGCCTAAGATATCCCAGTGCTCAGAAGCATCCCCACTGGAACATGTTTGCTTACGTGCCATCCCAGAGTATTCACTGATATACATTGCCTTTCACAAAAAGAATCCCAATCACTTCAGTTCAGTCATGCCCAGAATAAGAAGGGAATTTCATTGTTCTGTTTTGTTTCATTTCATTCTGAATAACTTCCTTTTCTCATCCTTGGGAGATTCATGTCCTATCTGGGACAAGATGACACAACCTGGTGTGGTCCATCCGAGATTTACCTGGACAGGGCCCTGAGCAACCTCATCCCCCATTGAATTGGCCCTGTTTTGAGAAGGTGGTTGCACTACAGGGCATTTATGCACCAAAGGTCCCTTCCAAACTTAATTATTTTGGACCTGTTTATTTTTCATATCAATGAAAAAGAAATATATACCAATACATCAGTTTGTGAGTCACCAGTGGTAATGAGCATACTCTGTACAAAATAGCTTTTTGGAGGAACTTGTTCACTTTATGCAAGCATGTCCTTTCTCTCCATATCTCATAGAATCATTAAGGTTTGAAGAGGCCTCTAGGATCACCAATTAATTCAGGCTGAATTTTAGAATTAATTATCTTAGCATCAAATACCTTATATTTTGGTATAGTGGCTTTCATCGTTGCTTAATTTTTCAGTTAATAATTTCAAAGGTACTTGTTGCAGACAACAGGCTCTGTATACTGTACCACCTGAGAGGCTATACTGATGCCTGGAGAGGCTACCTAGAACAGAGGCTAGACACAGTTAGAGAATAAAGTGTATATTTAATAAAGGCCTTTAACAGACACACCTTGGGCAGTGCAAAAGCCTGGCAGAGGCTACACCCAAGATAAAGGACAGTCATGAGTTTTCTCAGACAGATATAGGTTTGGTCAATATGCATATCAGAGGTTAATTGTCCAATTATAGCTTCAGGTAATGAAGTCACATTCCCCTGGTTTGCCTCTCTCCCCAGTTCACTTTTGTTTATACTTTCCAGGGCCTGAGGTAAATGGTGTGACCTTGGTTCCCAGGCCCAGAAGGATTGTTTTGTCTGACCAAATTGTGANTGTCTCATCAAATTGTGATGAGAGCTTACTAACACTCTATGTGAAGTTCAGTTATATTAGTTGAGTTATATACTCATCCAGTACAGGATATGAAAAATATAAAAGCTAAAACTTAAGGCATCAATAGTAGTTTGATTTTCCTATTGCCCAGCACTTCTGTTTAATCAAGCCTTTGTTTAACAATATGTATGGCAGGCAGTATTGACCTTTTTTTTAGGTAAGACAGACAAAGGTTAAGATTCTCCAGATGCTAGAAATTTAAACATATTTACTAGACAATATAAACAACATCTTTTATTGTTACTAAATGACTTGGGTAATTCATACTAAAAAAAATATTTTGCAGCAGTCACTTACAAAATCTACTTTTTCCTGTTAGATCTGCATTCAGTCGCTATACAGTCCCTATAACAACAACTATTAAAAATATTTCACTTCTCTGTGGTTCTTAGTTAATCTATGCCTACATTTTTCCAAAGCCAAGCACCACTAGTTCATTGTAAAGTTGTTGATTCTGCCCTAGCTTATGAACTTTGACACATGCTAGAGAATGCTTAAAACTGAAACATGCTTTAGCATGTGTATGGATTGAATATGCATTGCTTACCTTTTTGGGACCCGTAGGGTTTACTGTTTGTCTGTTTTAATNTATGTATGGCAGGCAGGATTGGCCTTTTTTTTTAGGTAAGACAGACAAAGGTTAAGATTCTCCAGATGCTAGAAATTTAAACATATTTACTAGACAATATAAACAACATCTTTTATTGTTACTAAATGACTTGGGTAATTCATACTAAAAAAATATTTTGCAGCAGTCACTTACAAAATCTACTTTTTCCTGTTAGATCTGCATTCAGTCGCTATACAGTCCCTATAACAACAACTATTAAAAATATTTCACTTCTCTGTGGTTCTTAGTTAATCTATGCCTACATTTTTCCAAAGCCAAGCACCACTAGTTCATTGTAAAGTTGTTGATTCTGCCCTAGCTTATGAACTTTGACACATGCTAGAGAATGCTTAAAACTGAAACATGCTTTAGCATGTGTATGGATTGAATATGCATTGCTTACCTTTTTGGGACCCGTCGGGTTTATTGTTTGTCTGTTTTAATTTCCTTATAAAAGCAGGGGTTTAAATATTCACTTTTTGCTTGTGCACAAAATATTCACAAGTAGGGCTGTTCAAAGTGTACTCTGAAGAAAAAAAAAGCTGAAGAAAGTTTTGGAGCAATAAAACTGTTGTTGATCTTATTTGATTAATAGTCTCAGGAGGAAAATAGAGAGATTAGAAGTTGAAAAAACAAAATATCTCATTTCAGTTTTGTCAAACAGAAATATGTAAGTGCATTGTAAAAAGAAAAGGAGGATTTAATATGTTCAGTAGTCCTCAAGAAATTTTATTATATGCATTTCTGAAAGGCCACTGAACCAAAATATCTATTATTTGCACAAATCTACTCATGAATACTAAGTGCCAAACCTTCCTTTTTATTTTACTCTTTTTTCCTTCAAATACTCAAAATAAGATACCTCCTTGGGTATGTCTGTCAGTTTTTCTACATCAGAATATTTCTTCCTGATACATTCAAGTACCTAGTGTTTTTTCTGGTTACTATACACTGAGGATTTCATAAACAGGACTTTCATCAGCCACTGCTGCTCTAGACAAAGAGATGCCACGGACATCACATATCTTCATCTCTATTATGCAGCCAAGTGATCTTTAGAGATTTTCAACATCCCATGGTCTTTTTGAAACTTGGAATAAATGCATCTTGAAACCAGTTTTGATAGACTTGTTGTCCATGTGAGCTGTAAGTCAAATGTGGTGGTATTCAAAAAGGCTGCATAAACACTGGTTATACTGAAATACCTAAAGGCGAATGCTTAAAGCTCACTAGGTGGTAAAATGTTGCTCTCACTTTCTATTCACGGTTCTTTAGCTTCCTCATCTCGTTATGTTCTGTAATTCAGAAAGAGGTAGCCAGACACTGCTTTAGATTCCATGGAATTGTACCCATGTTTGAGGACAAATCCAGGCAAATCCCTTGAGGAGCTCCATCGCCCAGAAAAAGTGCAATATTCAGCTATGCATCATTGATGATTGATTCTGTTCATTACAGAAATAAATTGTAAAAAAAATCTCTAAATTCTCTTAACATCTCATTAAAGTATTTATTCATTAAAAGCTAAATTCTATAAAGCATCATACAGAGACTATGCTTTATTTTGATTTTTGGCATTTAAAATTTGTTTGAGAGAGAGTTTTTGGTGTGATTAGAACCAAGATGTTCAAAGGAATCTCCAATATTAAGATGTTACCTGCAATTATCCAAGCACCTTCAAATACTCTGGATTTCTAATATTCTCTGGTTTGGGAAAAAAAAAAAAAAAAAAAAAAACAAAAAAAAACAAACAAACAAACAAAAAAAAAAAACAAAAACAAAACAAAAAAAAAAAAAAAAAACAAAAAAAAACAAACAAACAAACAAAAAAAAAAAAAAAAAAAAAAACCAAAAAAACCCACAAAAACCAAAACCAAAATAAAACCAAACTAAAGTGACATATACCTACTTTTTGTGTAGGTTTGGTTTTTTTTTACATATACCTTACTTTTTCTATTAAAATGACAAGATTTATTTCTTCAGATTTTAATCTAAGGAGTATCTACCAGATACTCCTTAGATTTTTGCCTTCATGTACCTGATGATGCCAAACTTGAAGGTGCTGTTGACCCTCCTAAGGGACCAGAGACAATAAAGCAGAGTCTACGTAAGTTGGAGCATTGGGTAATGAACAATGGGATGAAATTAAACAAGGCAAAATTCTGGATCCTGCACCTAGGACAGAGTAATTGTCAGATGCAAATTGGTAAAGGAGTGGCTGGAGGGATCTGGAGGGTGCTGGCTGACAGCAGCCTCAGTAGGAGTCAGCAGTGTGAGTCCAGGCAGCCCAGAGGGCAAATGCCAGCCTGGGATGCATCAAACTCAGCATCCCCAGCCAGTCAGAAGAGGAGATCATCCTGCTGTGCTCAGTGTTGGTGCAGCCTCACCTTTAGTGCTCTGTGCACTTCTGAGTCCCACAGTTTAGGAAGGATGTGAAGGTCCTTGAGCATGTCCAGAGGAGGTCAAGGAGGCTGGTGACAGGGCTGAAAGGAATGTTCTATAAAGATCAACTAAGAACTTTGTCTAGTTTGGAGAAAGGGAGACTGAGGGGTGACCTCATTGTTCTCTACAATCTCCTGAGGAGGGGACATAGAGAGGGACATGCTGAGCTCTTCTCCCTGGTATTGAGTGACAGGACTCATGGAAATGGTTCAAAGCTATGCCAAGGAGACAGTCTGTACAGTGAGCAGCACTTTTTTACCAGGGGGGTGGGTCAAATTCTGGAATGAGTTTCTTAGAGATGTGGTCTATGCCGTAGGTCTGTCAGTGTTTAAAAGATGTTGGGACAGTGCCCTTAATAACATGCTTTAACATTTAGTCAGCCCTGAATAAATTTCACAGTCAGATGAGATGATCATTTTGGGTCCCTTCCAACAGAAATAGTCTATTCTATTCTCTTATACTAAGTGAAAATCTACCAATTCATAAAATATCATGTTAGAAGCCATTTGTTCAGTTTGCAGTTTTTTTCTTGCTTGCATACTGAGTAGAAACAACACTCTTAGTATTCATGGTAAATCCATTACAGTCAAGCAAAAAGCATGGAGTCGAAACACAAAATATCAACCACTTTAAGTGTTCCATTCCATGCACAGAATAACACATACATAACAAATATCTGTTTGGAGGAAATCCAAACAACTTATGGTTAGCTTCCTGACAGCTGGCAGGGAGGCAAGTTCCCTCATATTTACCAGGTTTGTCTGTGAGATTCAGTCCAATGAGTCAGAGGGAAATCTGAGACCTATTACCTAAGAATAAAAATGAAAAGATTTCTGGGCTGCCTAATGCTTTAAGGTTGCCTGCACTTTGAGCAATTTCCTGTCGCTCACGACATAAAGAATTCACACCCACACCTTGCGATGTCCAAGGCAGAAAAGAGAGGGTTTATTTACAGAATCAACATTTATTGAACTCCAGCAGTGACCATGGATTGGAGGAAGAAAATCTTCTTCTCCAACCACACTGGACAACCCAACAGTCCATCAACAGCCTCCTCCTTATGAAAAGAATGTAAACATTACTAGACTTTACAATAACAAGAAGCTTATCTGTATGAAAGTGTATCTGACTCTAAAACACAGAAGGCTAAAAATAAGACTTTACCAAACTCCTTAAGGGGGACAGAGGAGAATGGCAAAAACCCAGACAACAATTTCCATCTCCCCAGTGAATACGAGTTTTTTCAACTCTCCTTCAGGACAGCACAGACTATTTGGAGAATCTTTGCTGTGTGCTATAGAAATTTTCACAATTCTGTGTCAGAACTTCAGGGGAAAATTTATTAAAGGATGTTAGGCTAAGCAGATCCTTCAAATTTCTTGCTCATAAAGAAAATCTCAAGTGAAACAAAGGTTCAATCAGAAATGCATATGAGCACAGTGAAATGGAAATGGAAAACAGAACCATTTTAAATTGCCAGTTAATTAGTCAAGTCAAAAGAATTATCCTAGTATTCTTTAAAGAACATCTGTTGTCCCTGGTTAGTTTAGGTATGCCAGAATAACAATGTGTTTTCACTGTGCTCAATCACATTCCAGGTGGTATTTGTGGACTGTTTACAACAGAAAAAAGTAACTGCCTTGGCAAGGATTGGACATCTGGAGGTTTGGAGATTTAAAGTACAGGAGTTCAGTGGTCTTTTGACTTTGAGGTTCCAAATACAAAGCAGAGCAGGTAAAGAAAATACTACCAGACACTTCCATTATTTTTTATTTATACTAGCTGAGGCATTCAGGGATTATATTTTGCTGAAAGTGGCTGAAAATGGGAATCTCAATCCTTGTGATTAACTCTAGATCTGGGCATCTCATTCCTCATGGCTACTTCTAGTTCTGAGCAATCTCAAATATTGCTTGTGCAGTCTGGTTTAAGACTGAGGAAAAAATGGCACTGTATACAGGAGAGAAAAAAGCATGCATGGGGCATACATGAACATGTCCACTCTCCACAACCTTAGGAAAGAGAATGAAGCAGGGTGAGCAATTTTATCATCTGCACCCTCTTTTGTCACCTGGGGCTTATTGTAAGGGTATATGTGGAATTGTGACTGGATACAGGTAAGAAATTCGGGTGAACAATTCCAGCTGGGGTACAGGAGACTGTCCATTCCGTTTCTACAGTCTGACACCTGTACCTTGTGGGACTTTGAAACAGGTTAGCATAACACTGAGGAGACTCTCATATTTTAGTGTAAGGCCTGTGCCTTTCCCCACGAGAGTAGTAAAGAGTCTGAAACTGATTTTTAAGGTTGCAACAGACAGCATGATGTGCGAGATGATTGACAAAAGTAAAATGTGTGGATTAACAGCCCACTAAACTTGCCCGCAGCTGCAGTGAGCCTGTACCAGTGGGTGTGGACAGGGATGAAGTTGAAGATAATCCCCTCTGAAAAGGTCATAAGGTTTGAAAATGACATGATAACTTATACTGCACAAATTACTGCCAGATAACTCCCAGATGAATGAAGTTAATAAAGTTTTGGGCTAATCAAACCATATCCCATGTGCTTTGTCATTCTTTCTGCAGATCCAGCACAATGAATAATTTAAAATGAGACTGCAAAATAGAGCTGTTTAACTAGCCTTTTGAATCCTTTCTCAAATTAGTAGCACCAATAGCTTTTTTGTTTCTTTTTATTTCCCTTCTAGCGTTATTTAAAGCACATTTGTGTTTTTTAGGTAGGTTGCAATTGATGGCCAAATGGGACTGCCATTTCAGCTAATATAGTATTAGGATCTCTTCCTTGTAGTCCATCCTTTGATATGTGTAGGTAACAGGACAGTCATTGGGGACCATATTTGAATGAATTCCGTTCCACTATGTATATATATATCAAGCTATATTTATCATGTTGATCCTTTAAATTGTGCAGAATTCCCAACATTCATTTTGTATGCTTCTGTTTCTAATGGGAAAACTAAATGAACATAAGATGCATTAAATGAACATAAAATTAGTCCAAATGTGGTTTAAAAATAGAGATATTAAAGCAGGTTGAATGTCCAGGAGGAAGAGCTCTCAATAAAAATCTCCTTTTATCTCCACAACTTGTACAATGCAGATATCTGCAGTGAAAAGCTCTTGTCTGCAGAGAGCTAAGTCAGAAAGTTCAGTGTGTATAAAGTTGCTTCTAACCTGCAGCCAGAGACCTCTGCAAGACTGTCAACAATTTTTAAGGCATCCATGAAGGGTAAGCGGAGGCAAGAAAGTTTCTCTTTTCAAAAGGCTTTGGTTCAGTCCACATATCTGTACTCTTGCTGGAAAAGTTTTGAGTATCTGCAAATCCATAAAATAAAATATCTGCTGTAGACCAAGTTAATGTGTCGGTTGCCTGCCCAGGTTTATGTAGGAAGGTGATGCTGATGGCTGTTACTGAAATAAGGACATACCCTCTGAGAAAAAGACAGGGCCCACTGATCCATCTCACCTGCTGCAGAAAATTGCAATTGACTCTGAATAATCATTGTCTTCGTTACTGGCCATTACCAGGATGAATGAATCTGAGATAGAGGAAATAATATTAGCTTCATTCCTACAAATGAGAAAATGGAGAACAGAGGAATAGCATGCAAATTGTGAAAGAGGTCATGAATTTTCAAAGCAATTTAATATTATATAGGATGTTTAAATGTTCAAATTGCATTTTGCATTGCTTTCAGTTGCACTGGAGACAGTCCTTGTGCAGATCAACTCTTGGGATATAGAGTCAAACATTCAGCAGCCAAAGACTATGCAGAAAAGGAGGAGGTTTTGTCTCTCTATCAATTGAAAGGGTCAATTGACAAAGCTAGGTACAAAACTCCCAATTTTTAGAGCACCATTCAATTGATTCAACTTACTGCTATTCCTTCTCTTCCTGTGTTTCTCTGAAGGACTAAAAAGGCCTAAATGGTCAAAGGTGTCAAATGACCGTATGATAGGACAACATTAGATTGTTGAATAATGCTCAAGTAAGGAATACAGAGGATTCAGAGTACTTGTTTACCAAGGGTTTTCTTTTTAATAGTATTTGTTATTCCTTTATTTTTATTGTCCAGAGTATTTAGAAAGAAAATTTCCTGCTTGATCAGTTTACAGAAATATTATTTCTTATTAGGGAACAAAAATAAAATAATTCTGTTATTTCTAGAAGGAAGGACAAGAATATTGCACAGGAAATTGAAGATGAAATAAAAGGAAAAAATATTTTCACTTGGAGCTGTAGAGTCCCACTTGCAAACTCACTATTAAATACAAACACATCACACAGTCTTATCAGCCCCTTCAAGACCTGGCAGATGCCAGACTCAGGCTCTTTAAGTCAGAGCTGTTAGCTGCCCTTCTGGTCACGGGTCACAGTATTGTTACAAAAGATGAAATCTCAGCTAGCTAAATCAGTCTCTGTATTTAAATTAGAGGCAAATGAATAAAATAGGAAAGAGGAAAACATTCCTAAGAAAGTAAATGAAGCAAAAGAGAATTGTGAAGAGAAAAAAAAAATCCTCTATTTTGTTCTTGTTTATAATGAATTTTAATTAGAATCTTACAATTGCTTTAGATTGATTTCCAGCACCTCCTTCATTTTGAACACCAGTTCCAAAGCCACCTCAGGCTCTGGATGACATTAGAAGGCAGAGTTTGTTTTCACTGTTGGTTACATTAACTTGTTTTTACTGCAGAAAATTTGGTTTGCAAGATTCTGCACAATTTCTGTGGCATTTGTGACTATTCCCAGCTTATGAAATTAAATACATGAAGTAAAGAGATTAACATCCTGCAAACAAGACTGTTCTTTACTAACAGAATGTAGAATAGCATGGATATGCTTTCTGCACAATGAGTGACACTGGGGTCCTATGGAAAAGTAGTCAGATATCATGCAGTGAAACCCCACAAGAAAATGTTTTTGTTAAATCCCAGCTGCCATATTCCCAGCCCCACATTGAGCATCCCAGGACTCCAGAGGTTGTTCCTATCTCAGTACCCTTGCCTGAACACCCTGCATCCCCCAGATGCCAGGTTCCAAATATTCCCTTGGACAACAGGTCTGTTTGTTCTGGGTCCCTCCCTGACCTGTCACATTATGCCCCTACTGATGCCTGGGTCCAACTTCACATACACTCTCCTTGGACATTTTTCTGATTGCCCAGTGTACCTCCCCAGGATTCTATCTTCCAAAATCTGGGTCTCTGTGCTTAGCTTTTGGTCCATCAGGTTTTTTTTGAAAGAAAAAGACACATATCTCATATTTTGCAGTCTTTCTGCTTCTTCCTCATCTCTTCCCTTTCCTCCAAACAAAAGATATTTTAGTATTTCAAAACAAAGCTTCTGAATCATACGAACAAAACAACCTATTTCCCCTAGCATCATTCTCAGAAAAGCTTGAAACATTTTGATGCAAAGATTCAGCTGGAGGCAGAAATTGGCATGGAAAAATTCATCACAAACAGCTAGAGTCTGGCTGAGTTATAAGTAACTGAAAAAAGGTGTGTATCAGGGAGATTGCTTGGCAACCTCAGGAACAGGCAATGCTACATACTTTTGCCTAAAATATGAATGCTCCTGACAAAGAAAGGAAAAAGATATGTAAAAGATAAATAAGGAATTCTAAAGATGTCATACAAATACAGAGAGGAAGCTGCTGTACATTAATACATGAACGCCACTCTTACAGTATTAGACAAAAAACAGAAAAAAACCCCCCATGTGCAGTGACTGCAGTGAGTGTGTTTCTAAGGTACATGGACAGGTGCCTGCAGATCATGGGTGCCAGCTGTGACACCCAGTATCCATCTCTAGTTGATGCTCCCTACACTGTCCCCAGTTCCAATAATAGGTTCTATCACAAGGAAATTCCAAGGGCAGGTGGCAGGAAGGAAGATAAGAGCTGTCACCTGCTGATGACCTGGAGGTTTGGGTGGCAATCTTCCCCTTTCCTGGGTGTTCATCTCTCTATCATCCAACACCTCTTTTGGAGTGGCCCTGCCGTTCGGCCTTGGCTCTGATCTCTAGGAGACTCCTAAGTTGTGGGAAAGAACTGTGGAGCTACCCTTCTCTTTACTGGGGTGGTGAGAGCCACTGGCCCTCACAGCCCCATGAAAAGCCCATGGGATCAAGTGGTAAAAAAAGAGATGTGAATATGTAAAAAAATTCTAAAGCAAAAATCAGGGAATTGTAGGTTACAACTCAACACAGATATTTCAGAAAGCAGTAGGCATGGTCCCCCTCTGCACCTTAAAAAATCATCATGTCCCTTTTGCAGGTGAAGATGATGAGCCTAACAACTCACTAACTCAAGCTCTCCCTTATGTGTTTTAGCTGCAATGTCTGCTGTGCTCTTAAAAAATTCTTAAGAATTTCTCCGTACGTGACAAAAAGTTCCCAGATAAAACAATCCAAGGAAGAATGGTGATAGCACAGGTATGAAAGCAGTCATATTAACATAAAATGTTTTGGTTGTGGTGGGAAAACTTATGATGTTCATGTAAACAATGGTTAAAGAACCAGATCTACTCTTCTTTCCCCCTCTTTTGCTAGCATGACTTAATTATTTGGTCCTCAAGAAAAGTCATCCCAAAGAAACCTTGACAAAACTGTATTGTGGTATTCGAGCTGAAAGAAACAGAAAGAAGACAGTGCAGTTCCAAAGTCCAGAAAATTGCAGAGCTAATCAATTCAGTCACATAATTTTTCCAGGTTAAATTAAATCAAAGTCAGTTCACAGCGCAGAAAACAGTAGCAAGATCCCATGCTGTATAATCCTTCCAGGTCTGATTGTGCATTCTCTGCACACTCACTTGTACAGAAGTCATTAGACATTTTGGTGCATTAAGAAATTGGGATTAGGTCTTCTACAAACTCCATAGGAGCAAGAGTAATTAAAATTTATGACTTTACAGTCTGGCCATCCAGCCAGCTGATCCAAAGATTTGTATTTCATGCTGCAACCTTTTGTTCAATCTCTGAACCAATTAACCTTGTCAATTCCTCTGTATTTCTGCAACAGCAATGGTATATTTAGGGAATCAAAAACTGCAGTTGGATCCTCTTCTTGTATTTAATTCCCTATCCAATTTATGTTCCCTTCACATATCCTCCAAAACTCCTCACCTGCCTGTTAGTACTTGTTCATAAGCACTAGAGGTACACAATGTATCACTCAAAGGCAAGAAAACTCTCTTTCCCTGAGAAAAAAACCTAAGGGTTTAGAAAACTCTTTCCAACCGTCTCTTCATCTTGATCTGCACTAAGCTCCGTCTAAATTATTTCTATCACCTTATCTAGACCAGATTAATTGTAAGGTAATCAAGAATACGTTTTTCATTGGCAGACCAATTGTTACACATTCTATTCTAACTTGTGACAAAACATTTTGGAGTTATATTCAATCAGCTGAGATAAGAAGCTCCTGAATGCCTCACTTGTGATCACTTGTCACTGATTCCTTACTGAACACGTCAGTATGTCTGAGTAAACCTTCACACTTCATCTGAAAATGACCAGGACTGTTCTGAAATTTAAGGCATTCTCATGGAGACTGACTTCATTGCATGGGGTCCAGCACTTGCTATGTTAAACGCTTTTAGATAATACAATTTCCATTTATTTGATCATCAAATGCTTAAATGTCCAGTATTGGTCCAGAAGTACATACACAATGGCAACATGAAGCCTAAGAATAAAACTAAAACTTCTCTGAACTATAACTTCACATTATACAAAGGAAACCCTTTCAAATGACATCGTAAAGAAAAAGTATTTCACAGCAGTTGAAGTTTCAATTATTTTCATTTTTCTTTTTTATTTCTTTTATGGATTAAAGCATCTTCCATCATTGAAGTAATTAGTGATCCTCTTGTTTTATTTATGCATTATCCATGCAACAATTTGTCTGCATTTGTAGCGTGTCCAAATTTCCTACAGTTTCTCCACATAACTTGCCACAAAACTTGCCTTCAGAATTCACTGCCTTTGTGAATTACCAGCAAGTCTCTGTTTCAGGGATACTGCTCTCTGAACAGAAAACTTGCATTTTTCTTCTTTAATTGACACCCTGCACTCTGACTGGTGTTATACAGCAGACATCTTCATTCAAAACAGAATATCAATGACAGATCACAATAAAATAGAAGAGAGCAAAGGAAATCTAAGATTCTGCCTCATATGAGACAAACATAAGAATAAAGCAGCCTCTCAGAGAAAATACCATAGAAATGTTTATGGGGTGTTTAGAGTTTTTGAAATCAGACCCTTTATAATAGAGAAGAAATATTTCACGTGCAGTGCATTTGTCAGCAGACAATGCAGGTTTATATCCACATATCACAGACATCTCAAGATACATCACTACACACAAGTAAATGAGACATATGATAAAGTTTTCCAAATGCAAATATTGTCAACAACTATAATAATTACAGTGACTTTGCTTTAGAAAAATACCTTTGCTTTCATTGCTAAAACTTGCAAAGGACTAAAAAAATTAAACAAAAAAGCAGCTAGAATAACATAAAACAAGAAAGTATTATAAGTATTGTCAGTATTCTGAAAGAATTGCAATACAATATATACCAGCAAACCTCCAATAAATTTTCTGTGGTAGGTTGAAAGCAGACTATTACAGTTTTTACTGGAGCAAAATTAATTTCAGTACTAGCTGACTTGGTTCCAAAGAGAATTTCAGATAAATATCATCATCAATCAGTCATATTTTTAGTATGTTTTTTCAAATTTTTTCACCGGTTGTTTGTATTTCCATTATCCTGGTATGAAGGTCGTTTCAATCCATCAGATTTGTCTTCATCACTTCTGCTTTCTCCCTGTTTTTTTAGATCAGATGCATTTGAAGATCCTTACTGTCCCAGATTTTCTGGGAAAATTATAATATTAATAGGATGCAATAAAAGGAAATCAGATGCCAAAAAAAGACAGCTCCAATAATGACAGAATCAGAAAGACACAGGGAGGAAAAAAAGTAGAGAGAAAAAGAAATCTATAAAGATGAAGATGATAGTTGGCAGATAAAATCTGGAACCTGAATCTGCAGAGTATTAAGCTTAATTCTCTGGGTCACAGGAGTGAAACCTGACAGGATTTTCAGCACTGCCAAAAAAGTAGAACCTAGTTCTGGGAACACAGAAGGACAATGCGGGAGATGCTATGAGGCCAAGAAGGACTGGAGCCTTCTGTTTGGGAAGTATGGGGTCCAGAGCCAAGTTTGAGCAGTTAAGGAAGGGATGAAGAGTCATGCCCAAGGACATTCCTGGGAGTAACTCATAAAGTGCATCATTCCTGAAAGATGCCCACATTACAGGGGATAATACTTTGTGGTAGAAACTTTTAATGGTCAAAGTAATGGCTGCAAAAAAAATAATAAATTTGATCAAATGGTTTCACCTAAGAATGATGGAGAGCAGACCAGATACAGAAGTAAAAGAAATATCTGGTATCCTTCAGAAAAGAAATGATAAGAAATTAGAAGTGACTTAAAATGTGAGGGGAAAAAAAATCAGCTTGGAGGAGATTATCTGATCTCAAAAAATTTTCTGTATCATCTTTTTGAAGAAATTGTTCTGTTGCTTATTCCTTGATGCTGACCAATTTTATTTATTGAAAATGTTAACTGAATATTAATTTGATTATTGCTGAAAGAGTGAATATACATTTTCTTCCATACATCTTAATTATAGGTACGCTGTAAGTATATTGCATATTTAAGTAGTCACCATTTACAGATGAACTTTCCAATTTACTGTGGAACCTTTATTTCCCATTTAAGACTGAGGTCTGAAATGCTGCCATTAGTTTTACTATTTAATCTATTTGATAAATTTCCATTTGGCTTTGGGCCAGACTACAACAAAATTGGTTTGGGAAACTACTCCAACAACATACTCAATGTGTCTTGTCCTTGCTATTAGTATTTGTGGATATATCTATGGGTATCAACAACTTAGATTTAAAAATGAAACAAGGACATTTTTTGGCCGAAAGTCCTTATTTATACAATCTCATTTCTTGGTAGAATTTATTTTCTAATAATATGGAATGAAAAGGAAAACCTAAAGAATTTAATATCTAATCTTTTACAGGCTTAAGAGACTATATTTTACTTTTAAAACATTTACTTAAAAGAAAAATGTAATAAATAACAGTGTTCTATGAAATTGCACTTCTTGACAATTTCAAATGAAAAGTATAATGTTGGTGTTTTACTTGCACAGTTCCAAAGTGTTTTCTCTTTTTTTAATGGAAAATGTTCAGGCATCATACAACTAGATGTGACCATGGAATGAAAACTAGTCCAATAAGTGCTCATTTTTTTGTAACCAAAACCTCACTGCTGCCGTTTTCTTTCCTTAGCTTAAGCCTGTCTCCACTGCTGAACCACACTGCCAGTCTCTCTCTGTCCCTTAGGGTCTCCCTGTCTCTGCGCTCCCGCCCTCTCCCCAGGCATTACAGCAGGATAACTTAATGTAAAACTTAAGGATCACTTAGCAGCCCAACCAGACAAAGCTCTATCTGCTGAAATTTGGCCTGGCACAAAACCACACGGCTTTTCAAGTTGAGTTGAAAAGTTGAGTCCTAACCTACATGTCATTTCAGGAAGCAAATTGCTATTTCATAATTTTTCCCCCACATAAACACTAGAGGGACATCTATCCAGTTTGTCTCTAGAAACCTTAAATGGAGGAAGATTCAACAACCTTCCTTGTGAATTTATTTTAGTATTTAGCTGTTGTTATAATTTTTTAGTTTATAACCTATATTTTGTTTTCTTCAAATTTACTAATACATGTCCATAAACATCTTGCATAGGGAAAGTACTATTTTTCACTTTCATGTATTCTTTGGCAGCATTTGGAAATTGGTTACTCTGCCTTCCTGGCATGTTCTCTGAAATGAACAATCTCATTTCTTCTAATATTTCTTTATACACAATTTTTAGACCTCTGATCATTATTTTGTGACTTGCCTAAATGGCCCATGCTTTTTGGAAAAATATGTTAAAACTACTATATATAGCTATACATTTACTAGGGCTGTCAAAAGGGGAAGAATTGCCGTTTGAGCTTCACACACANGTATTCTTTGGCAGCATTTGGAAATTGGTTACTCTGCCTTCCTGGCATGTTCTCTGAAATGAACAATCTCATTTCTTCTAATATTTCTTTATACACAATTTTTAGACCTCTGATCATTATTTTGTGACTTGCCTAAATGGCCCATGCTTTTTGGAAAAATATGTTAAAACTATTATATATAGCTATACATTTACTAGGGCTGTCAAAAGGGGAAGAATTGCCGTTTGAGCTTCACACACACATGCCTACTCCTGTGCACCCACGTAAAGCAGATGATTGATGTCTTGCACTTGCCAATGGTACTAGGATGGTTTTTCATGTGAACTGCAGGAGCAATGCAAACTTAACCTGAAACCCATACACTTATGCCTAGAAGCTCTGGAGCCTTGACACATAAATTTTTACCAAATCAAGTTGCCAGTGCTCCATGATTTCAGAGGAGTTTTGAATAAATATGCACTGAGGCCTTGATTCTGTAAAATAGTGATGGAAATTTTGAGAGGAAAACGTAGTTACATACCTTTCTGGACAAGGTATGCTGTATTTAACATAACAATGACTGCAGCAGGGCTCCCCAGTGTTTATAAAGAAAAAAATCTTGACAGATACTGGTGTTGCTAGTGATCAGCTGCTGAACGTAGGTAAAGAGGGATTTTTTCATTTAACCTCAGCAATATTTGGTGGCACACGGAAAAAAAGCACTTACAAAACCTTGTTACTGTGACTCCTCACAAAAGATGCTACACATTTTAACTACCATGAAAAGTCCTAATTTTGAACTTTACTTTCATATGTCCTTCATTACTATAGCTGCAGTCCCAATGCTACTCAAAACTGTTTCAGCCAGAGCCACCAAGTCCTGGATAATCTTTGTCACTGGTGAGTGTAATTTAGTAGTCTCAGTAAAAATCCTGAGGTGCTGGTTTCATTTGTCTTTAATTCAAATCCTCAGAATTACTATGATAACAGTTTCCCATCTCCTCCATTTAAAACTGGGACATCATGCTTATCTTTGAGCTCTAATTTAAAGCAAATTTTGTTTTGTCTGTAGTGTAATTTTCTTGTATTAAGGTCTCAGGAAGGCTACCTATAAATAATGTTCTGGTCGGTGATTACTTTTCAGGATAAATTTAATCTCCATGGGGTTGTAATGTGCATCTCATTTTCTGAATTTCTGCCTACTTTAGATTTTCATCATGGTGGGAAATAGATGTGAGAAAGAAGATAACCTTGTGTGAGTCTGAATACCGTGGCCAGCACAAACTATTTGCATCATCATGAGGGACAAATATATTAACATTTTCTGTGGTTTACACAAATTATCATTTCCTCTTTGTTGAGAACAATGGAAACCATTCCATAATTCCATTTCTATTTCTGGTTTACTTTATTCACAATATCTATTACTCTTTGCTTTAAACACTGGCACA
>VWYO01027906.1:37946-93468 GCA_013400275.1 Rhadina sibilatrix
GGGAAGGAAGAAAAAAGAAAAAAAAAAGTGAAATCTTGTTTTTATTTAAAACAAGATCTGTTGTTTTTATTTAAAAAATCTTTGAAATCCCATGAAGCATGAGACAGAAAAATCTTTAAAAGTGCTTTAAAAAATAAACAAGGATTTCTTATGTAGCATCAAAACAAATACAGTAAGGTATAAGAAGGAAAATAAAAGCTGGTGTATATTACAAGGTAAATGTAGCATGCATTTTAAATTTTATGTAATGAAAAGTCCCAGAGGCATAAAAAAAGATGAAACAAAAGAAAAAAATAAAAGAATGTGAAGTTAAAAAGAAAACAAAACAAAAATGTTAGAGCTAATTGGTCTACCAAAAATGCTCTAGATACCTGAGAAAAAATGCTGTTTAAATAAATATTATGCATATATATATTATACAGATAATATTATATAAGGCTTTGAACAATGTCTGATAAAGTCTCAGTATCATTAATGTAAATATAACAGAAAGAGTAAAGGCTAACATGGAATATTATCTACGAGCTCCTATAAGCTAAATAGCAGAGAAACTAGATCTCAAACAAAAGTAGAAAAAAATGCAAAATCCAGCCTAGTTGTGCTTAATGTCCTTAATTATCTGGAGTACATAGTGCCATCTACCCCATCATCAAGGCTGACTGCCTGGTGCAGTTATGTACCTTCACCATGTATTGGTCAATAAAGTGATATGTTCTCACTTTCCATATCAACATAAAGGACTTATCTCTCAATTCAATCAGAAAATTGATGTGGGAAAGCTTTTTAATGAGGGAAATATTATTCTGTACCTAATGGTGGAAATTTACAGCCAATACCCACCAAATTGATATGCAATAAGTACTCAGGGAAGGGTTTGCTACAAGATACTGAGGAAGAATTAATGTCCAGTCATGATAAGACACAATTAAATTTAATAAATTAACTAAAACTATCATTCTATGAACATTTAAAATACTAAATATAACAAATTAAAGGCACTGATCCTGAGGGCACTCTAGTTTTCCTTTCAATATTTGTGCTGCCATGTTCCCAGGTTTTATTCCTTTCTCTTAGCTTAGCACTCATTATGTATAAAGAGTGTAGAGTTCTCAAAGTGATATATACCAGAGAAAACACAACAGCAGGAGAATCAGAATGTAAGGCTGCNACCCACGTAAAGCAGATGATTGATGTCTTGCACTTGCCAATGGTACTAGGATGGTTTTTCATGTGAACTGCAGGAGCAATGCAAACTTAACCTGAAACCCATACACTTATGCCTAGAAGCTCTGGAGCCTTGACACATAAATTTTTACCAAATCAAGTTGCCAGTGCTCCATGATTTCAGAGGAGTTTTGAATAAATATGCACTGAGGCCTTGATTCTGTAAAATAGTGATGGAAATTTTGAGAGGAAAATGTAGTTACATACCTTTCTGGACAAGGTATGCTGTATTTAACATAACAATGACTGCAGCAGGGCTCCCCAGTGTTTATAAAGAAAAAAATCTTGACAGATACTGGTGTTGCTAGTGATCAGCTGCTGAACGTAGGTAAAGAGGGATTTTTTCATTTAACCTCAGCAATATTTGGTGGCACACGGAAAAAAAGCACTTACAAAACCTTGTTACTGTGACTCCTCACAAAAGATGCTACACATTTTAACTACCATGAAAAGTCCTAATTTTGAACTTTACTTTCATATGTCCTTCATTACTATAGCTGCAGTCCCAATGCTACTCAAAACTGTTTCAGCCAGAGCCACCAAGTCCTGGATAATCTTTGTCACTGGTGAGTGTAATTTAGTAGTCTCAGTAAAAATCCTGAGGTGCTGGTTTCATTTGTCTTTAATTCAAATCCTCAGAATTACTATGATAACAGTTTCCCATCTCCTCCATTTAAAACTGGGACATCATGCTTATCTTTGAGCTCTAATTTAAAGCAAATTTTGTTTTGTCTGTAGTGTAATTTTCTTGTATTAAGGTCTCAGGAAGGCTACCTATAAATAATGTTCTGGTCGTTGATTACTTTTCAGGATAAATTTAATCTCCATGGGGTTGTAATGTGCATCTCATTTTCTGAATTTCTGCCTACTTTAGATTTTCATCATGGTGGGAAATAGATGTGAGAAAGAAGATAACCTTGTGTGAGTCTGAATACCGTGGCCAGCACAAACTATTTGCATCATCATGAGGGACAAATATATTAACATTTTCTGTGGTTTACACAAATTATCATTTCCTCTTTGTTGAGAACAATGGAAACCATTCCATAATTCCATTTCTATTTCTGGTTTACTTTATTCACAATATCTATTACTCTTTGCTTTAAACACTGGCACAAGCCTCACATGATTTCATGAAAATATCAGCTTCTGCTTAAAAATATTATTCATATTATCTTAAGCTAACTCTGTCAGTTACACCAGCTTAGGGTTGGCTGTTGTTGAACATTGAGTCCAGCCTCAGATGTCTGTGCTGTTCAGGAGGTGTCCTTCCTCAGATATCCAAGGCTCTGAGAGGCCCTAAACAAAATGGGTAAAATGAAGTATATAGTAATTCTAGACACTGAGAAATATCTACATGAAATGTTGGCTTTCAGCCTTAAATTCATGGCTTCTTTTAATATTCATTTTTTCCCTGAACACTACAAGGTACATGAGGTAGATGATGAGGGCAGAGCACAGCCCTGTCCTATCTGGAGGGATGCCAGCTGGCCTCTTTTTTCACAGATTCCTTGAGGCTTCAGAAGCCAAAAGGTTTCCATCTAGTCAGTCACTACTATTCATTAAGAATGGGGAAGCACAGTTTGTTAAAAAGGAGGGAAATATGTATGTCTCTGTAGGATCATAAATTGTATTACAAAAAATTACTTTTCTTCAATACTTCTGAAAAAGACCAGAGTGATCTGGTGATTTCTTTATGTCTCCAGAAGGTAAGGATGAAAACTTCTCAATCATAGCCTCAATCTATTCACCTTTCTTTAAAACGTAACCTCAGGCTGGCCAAAATTGTGTGTGTGTTGGGGAGAGGGGGNTAAAGTCTCAGTATCATTAATGTAAATATAACAGAAAGAGTAAAGGCTAACATGGAATATTATCTACGAGCTCCTATAAGCTAAATAGCAGAGAAACTAGATCTCAAACAAAAGTAGAAAAAAATGCAAAATCCAGCCTAGTTGTGCTTAATGTCCTTAATTATCTGGAGTACATAGTGCCATCTACCCCATCATCAAGGCTGACTGCCTGGTGCAGTTATGTACCTTCACCATGTATTGGTCAATAAAGTGATATGTTCTCACTTTCCATATCAACATAAAGGACTTATCTCTCAATTCAATCAGAAAATTGATGTGGGAAAGCTTTTTAATGAGGGAAATATTATTCTGTACCTAATGGTGGAAATTTACAGCCAATACCCACCAAATTGGTATGCAATAAGTATTCAGGGAAGGGT
Organism: Rhadina sibilatrix; assembly: GCA_013400275.1. Classification (NCBI taxonomy): domain Eukaryota; kingdom Metazoa; phylum Chordata; class Aves; order Passeriformes; family Phylloscopidae; genus Rhadina; species Rhadina sibilatrix. The sequence continues at coordinate 41,401 of VWYO01027906.1, forward strand.
TTGCTACAAGATACTGAGGAAGAATTAATGTCCAGTCATGATAAGACACAATTAAATTTAATAAATTAACTAAAACTATCATTCTATGAACATTTAAAATACTAAATATAACAAATTAAAGGCACTGATCCTGAGGGCACTCTAGTTTTCCTTTCAATATTTGTGCTGCCATGTTCCCAGGTTTTATTCCTTTCTCTTAGCTTAGCACTCATTATGTATAAAGAGTGTAGAGTTCTCAAAGTGATATATACCAGAGAAAACACAACAGCAGGAGAATCAGAATGTAAGGCTGCTCAAGAGCTAATATAGTGATATGGATGCTGTCACATTGGAATGCATTAATAACATGATGTTTCCTGGTATGATAACCTAATAATGGGGGGAAAAAAACATAAGAGAACAAATAATCAACATAGTCTTTGTATAAAAATTAAATACAAAAATAAAGAGCATTTTGAAACAAAAATTTAATTGTAAAACAAAACCTTTGGATTTAGATGTTTTTGTGAACAGCAGCTGAAACCTTGAACTGCCATTTCATTTTGAACACAATTAATGCAACTTCATCTACTGATGGTTATTGGATCAGAACTTCTTGTATACCAGCATAAAATAGTGTCCTTATAGAAAATTAATAACCAAAATCCCATTAATTTCTTTGGGACTGAGACTGTCAGCATTCAATGTGTCTATTACATTCACTTCAAAAAACTGTGTTTGGCATTTCTTTTGAGAGGTACATTCAACACTACAAAGCTCTTTGAAAAGGCAGAGTAGATCTAGTGAGTTCATCATCAGAAAAATAGCTTGATTTATTTTTTTTTTCTTGGAAGATCTGCAGAGGAAATTGAGAAAGAGCACAAAGTGCAACATCAAAGAAAAATATCCTGAGATTCATTTTAGAAAGGAGCAGAATGAAAAGATCAGAAAGTAAAACAGTGAATTGATTGATTTTAAAAATCAATCAAAATATAAGAAGGTGAAAAAGCAGATAGAAATATTATACATAAATTCTGTATGCTATATCTAATACCAAACAGCCAGATAAAAATATTGCATTAAAGGATAAGAGTAACATGGTATGTGAAGATGGAAATGCAAGTAATCTCACTCAGAGTAATTCTTCAACAACTTACAAGACACTCGCTGGTAGCAACACCATCTGTCTCTCTGGCAAAAATGTTCCTGGGAATCTGATCTTGAGAACTTACATAGATCAAAACATTCCCTTGCTCTATGTCCTAGTCCTTCTCTGGTGTTATAGCTGAAAAGAAAACACCACTCCATCAAGTGGCAAAGTGGGGAACTAGCAAAGGGTGAGGGAAGTGGGATGAGTGGAAAGGCAGAAAAATTCGTGGGGGACAAAATGAGGAGATGTGATGGTTTAGGCATTGTATTCTCCAGTATAGTGTTCCCAATAAAACCACACACCACTTCCTCTTCTCCCTCCAATTGGAGGCACCAAAGACTATGAGTTGAAATAAGAACAATTTACTGGAAACAGCAATGAGATAAGAAAACAGAAAGTAACAGCTACAATATTAATAACAAAAGGTATAAGAAAATAAATTATTCACACAGAAACACTCCCTGATAACAGAAAACACTCCACCACGTTTTCTTGATGTCCTGGGTTGTGGAACCAANGGACCCTCCACCACGTTTTCTTGACCAGCAGGAACACCTTCTCCCCAGAAGAGAAGCCCTTTTCCCTTCTCCCAGCGATGACATGAGGAGTAGAATAACCTTCTCATCCTAGCTACTCACCTTTTGGGCTATTGCAAAAAATTAACCCTCTCTTTGTCTGGAAGCAGGACATGAAAGACATATCATTGGCTGACACAATGCAGAATCTGATTGTCCATTATAAATTACAGGGCCCTTAGAAATCCTTGAGATTTGGCACATTGGTCAGGGACAGAGGGCTTTGACTCTGCCCAAGAGCTGGAGGAAGATAATAAATATTTCTTAAGATGTAAAAAAGTACTTTAACCCTTTGATTTCAGCTCATCATATTCCAGTTTTACAAAGCACAAATATGGTGCTGTGGCTGAGGTGTTTCAGCCACAGCAGCACAGCATCCACAGTCATCTTCAAAACCAACAAGAGGTATGGTAAATCCTTTGCAAGCCAGTCATCTTCCATGGCTTTTCTGCTATCAGAGCTGCAGTCAGAGAGTGTCAGGAAGAGAGGATGAAATACAGATTAAGAGTACATCACCAAGGTATTATGTCACATATGTGTAAACTCTGTTTATGGAAATAATAAAGCTACCATATTTTTCAAACTCAGTTCTCATACAAAACGTTTCTGTGTTCCTAGAAAACTAAAAGAGATAAATATTTAAAAATCTTTTAAAATTAATGCATTTCATTCCATGAGTCCACTAGGAAAATGTTAGACTATCTCTAGATCTCTAACTACTCTGAAGTTATCAAAAAGGCTGATCAATTCTACCTTATATTCATTCTGCCCGTGGGATATTGCTACAGCACTAACCAAAGCAGAACACTTTTCCACATAGCCAGAATTTCTGTGCAGTTTATTTGAAACTTTTGAAAAGAATAAGGATTGAATCTCAAAGTATGCTTATTGAATTATAATTTATGAGCAACACATTACCCAGGTGTTTTGGACAAGATAGTGAAAGGGTAAATCAGGAAATATGACACACTGCTTTCCATTAACCCCCTGGCACTTGCAATTTGAAGCTCCCCTTAGTAAAGGCTAATCCATTTTGTTGTAGTGCTTAGCATTTTAAAATCTCTGCTCCTCATGTCAAAATATTTGTAGGCATTTAGATATTAGAAAGGCAGGTAGCAATTCTGATACTTTCTTGCTTTGCACATTGTCATACCCAATCAAAACAAACAGCAATGAAAAGCATACCTACTGAAAATACAGCTCCATAGTATATAAGAATGAACTATTTCAACTCTTATTTTCAGACAAATGTGTTTATCCAATCTCCAAAATTCCGTAACAGATCATGGCTACTCACAGCAAAGCTGAAGTTTAATACATCAAGGTTCTAGCAAATACTACAGTGATGTTAGTTGTTACTTGAAAATGGCTTGTCATTGTTGGTTAGGAACTATGTTTGCTTACAGCAGAAGCAGCCTACCTATTGCTTGGTGCTGAAACTGGGATAGGAAACATTTTGCCTGTGTCATCTTGCAGTATTTGCAAAGAATGGCATTCTTTTCCTGGATGAAACCTAAGTGCTTCAAGAAATGAATTATCCTGTTAGGAAATTTTCTACAAACTCAGATCAATAGGTCTTATGTTTCACATCCATAACAGATTATTATGTGAGCAATGAAGAAATATAAGAGTTTGAGTATGATTTGGATTGTTGTTTCCATTTATTTCCCAATGAGCAGAATAAGGGAACACTACTGTCATTATGATTAGGAAAATAAAGACCATAAATATTATCCTCCATAATGTATATAAAATTGCCCATGCTTCCAAAATATCATCACTCTTCCCCACACAAGCAGATAATCATCAGTTGATGTAAGTTTTCTGTAGAGTGATTAGTCCAGCAGACTATACCATGATGATATGCATTTGTTTTTCCCTGATTTGAAAGATTTATCATCTCTCATTTAAATTTTAGAAAATCTCATATCACTGAAAATTCTCCAGTAAATTTGGATGACTCTCACCTGCTTAAGATGGAGCTGCTCTGATGATGATTTTATATCAGATCCTACAGAATTGACATTCATTATTAGAAAATGAATGTCACTGATATGGAGGGCAGATTCTGCCTTCAAGTGATTGCACTTGTGCATGGAGCTGAAGCAGAACTTACTGCTGTTTGTCTCTCCTCTTGAAGGAGCCTTTCATGCTTAATGCTGCAGAATTCCCTACTGTCAATTAACATGTATGATTTCCAGGTAGAGCTGAGGGAAACAGGAGCTTCTGTGATTATGTCTGTTTAAAGCGTATAACTTCCAAGCTCACTTTTGCCAGGAGGAGTGCCATATTGGCATCAACACCAAGTAAACTTCATGTGGAACATGTCTACATGCCTGTTAATTTTATAGTGGCGTCAATACTCCTGTGTCTAATTAACATAGTCATTGTCCTATGAAATATAATCAATGCCTTCTGAGAAGCATTAAAAAGACTTCATTTTTAATGTACGTCAGCTTTCATAAGCTCTAAACAAGTCAAGTTTTGTGTGAGTATAGACTTAAACACACCTACTCCTTTGTATTTTGGGCTGATTTTCACATCATGTTCTAGGAGGCCACTGGCACTACTGGAAAGCAGCAGAAATACTGGAAAGCAACTGACATCTTCAAGGTGTATTCAAAGGATCTCACTTTTACCTGGTCTTTGTTGACAAATTTACACAACCACCTAGAGTGAATGAAAAACAAAATATAGCCAAGTGTCAGACTTTATGAAACCTCTCTGCTAAAAGAACATGGTGAGAACAGTTGATGTTTATATCTTCAGTTTTCCTTTTGAGAATACTGTTAAGAAAATCTTGAAGCTGGCAGATCAAAAATTAAGTGGCAAAACTAAGAAAATAAGTGGTCTGAGAAAATAACTGGGAGTCTGCACATCAGGAGTCCCATAACAAGATTTGCAACACCTTCTCTGTGACACAAACTATAGGTCTAATTCTCTTTAATATATTGTGAATACAGCAAGGTATGAAGTTTTCATAGTGTACTCTCTTGAATTTCCAAAAAAAAGCAAATTCAGTGAGGAATGAGGGGACAACTGGAAACATATCAAAGAACCAAACCATGAGGGCATGTGATAAAAGAAGTCTCTCAAAACTGTTTGACAGATCAGAATAAAAAACAGAAATGCATGCACATAGAGTATATATATGGTTATTATACCTACACATAAAAACCAATAAGATCATGGCTGCAACAATTGTTGCATGGTTGCAAATAAAACTCAAAAGTAAAAAGCAATATATAGTGTAAAGCTGTGTTAAAAATATGCTACTTCTGTGGATGCATGTTTGTCTTCTTTTTACATTGTGTGGCTTCATACATTACATTAAGGCCATTGGGAGAAAGTAATACACTTACTAAATTCCAAAGGAAATAAATATAAGCCAAATGTAATTATTTAAGCTAGAATACGCATTTTTTGCTTTACATAAACAAAATAGTAATATTGCATAAATCATTAAAAATATTATTTATTCACTGTGTAAGAAGCAGCTCCTCAACACATTTAAATTCAAGAAGCATCAGAAAATTGGTTAACAGAATACAAGAAGAGATTTCAGAGCAGAAGAAAATTTCACAATTGGACACAGTTTTCACATCAGTCTAGACATGTGATAATTTAAATCTTATCCCTGATTTGAATGTGCAGCTTTGACCCTACACCAAAATAGGGACAGGAAGGAAGGAAGGAAGGAAGGAAGGAAGGAAGGAAGGAAGGAAGGAAGGAAGGAAGGCTTTCACTAAATATAAGGAAATTATTACACAACTAATGTAAGGTGTCCCATGCTGTAAGTCAAATGTTTAAAAAAAAATTAATGCATTTGTTTGTATGCAGGTTTGGGCTTTTAAAATATTTTTAAACTCTGTGTGTTTTTAGGCCTTTTCTTTTTTCACTCTTCCCTTAATATTTTAATATGTGAAGGCAAACAGTAAGTATAACAAGACTTCACCTGAGACAGAAAAAAAAAGAAAAATTTGTGAATGTTACTGCAAGAGCAAAATTTCCCAGAAAGACCCTTTAGGTCATGGAATATTTTTCCAAGAGAAACTGTTTACATTCTATCAATGGGAACCCTCAAAATTGCATTTGGAAAAACCCTTGTAACTGCCAGCTTAAAAATATAATCTTGCTTTCACAAAGAGATAGAACAGATCACTCAAAGGCATTTTTCTTCTTTGATGTCTCTATTTTGTAATTATGCAGAGACTGAATATTTCGCTCCATGTTCAAAATGTTAATCAGAAACTCAGTCAGGGATTCTGGTCCTTAATCAGCTTCTGAACCTTAGTTTTAAAATCACATCTAGAATTCAAGAGCTCTCTGCAGTGAGTGACATTATTAGCTAAAGCTTTTTTTGCCTCTCAGCTTCACTGAAAAATACTTGGCTACATTTTCTCAGGGAAAATAAACCCACTTACATTGTCTTAGAAGATTTTTTTAAAAAGTTTTCAACAAATCAGACTTCTGATCTTTTTTCAAAGGAATTTAGTTTACATCATTTAAGTAAAGTGGTCCATCATTCTCTCTTGGCTGGATTTTCAGTTTTTTATCATTTATGTATCTGTGAATTTATTCATAGGTATATATATGAATAAATATTAATCCTTTAAAAGTTACTGAAGGCAAGGTTCATGTGCAAGCATTTAACTGTAGATGGCTTAAATCCTTATGATCCAATCTTGTTTTCCCCAACTACTTTGCAAAATTAGCTATATTGTCAGAGGAAGGCAAACTTGATCTAATCCTCTCTCCATTTTATTTCAATCCTTTCACCCACATTAAGTATATGTTTTATTCCTTGCTGCATATGACATCCCATTAATATAAATCCCTTAGAATAACTTGTCTAGTACCAGCACTTATAAGGAGGTCTCATGTAAATAATGTCCCTATCTCTTCTCTGCCTCTTACCATTAATCTATCATTAATTCCAGCAGAAAATTACCTCTTTTTCCCAAATAAATAAACAAACAAAACCCTTTAATTTATATTCTATTTAAATACAATGCTAGGGAAGATATGGGATATGGTAAAGATATGACAGGCCTCATTTTAAAAAAATATTCAATCCCCAATTTCCTTCTAAAAAAACTTACTTTTTTCAAAGAGAGAGCTAATATCTGTTGGGGGTTTTAACAATATTTTTTAACATTAATTCAAAAACAGAAGCTTAGGCAATAAAATCCTTGAAGATAAGTTAATTGATTGATTTTTTTTTTCAATTAGGAAATCAAACATTTCTTAAAAATCATCTTTTTTCAGATGGTGTTTAATAAGAAAGGGAAATTTTCCCTTCAAGTAAAAATCCAACAGAATTTGATCCTAAAAATAGAAATCCTTTACCTCTCTGTAAATTTGTGATGCAATAAAAATGTTAGAGTCTGATTAAATTTAAAAATATTTGAAAGTCTCGCACTTAATTAAACATTATTTAATTACAAAGTTCCTTGGAAATGAGTTGTCCTGTTCCAGAGCTGCCATAAATAAGTACAGCTTTACCATTTAGGCATAAAATATTCACTTTGGGAAAACTAGGAGCAGACTGGCCAGACCTAAGTGTTCTTTTTACAGTCTTTCACTGATTTCTTGTTAATGTATGTGACTGAGAAAAGATCTGCCTCATTCAGCTCTGGAAACAAATATGTATTGAAGAAAGTCATCAAAATATGTGCTTGAAACAGCAAAGTACTTTGCCAATGACACAAGCCAGAGTAGTGCAGAATGATAGCTTCCCCTGAGATAAAAACATGGTCCTCTAATATTCCTGCAGCTCTTGAAGCAGGGGAGATCAGATGGGAGGAACAGGCAGGATTAAAAAGAGTTGGAAAAACAAAAACAGGTTTGCAGAGAGGCAAGTCAGGCTGGGATTTTGAAATTTGAATTGACAGAGACAGAGAACAAACCATGTGTGTTGCTTGGCTTTCCAGAAAAGAGGAGATAGGCACTGTTCCCATGAGTTTACTACATCTGTAACTAAGACACAAAAAAACAAGGAGGAAGAGCAGCAGAGGAATAACATGCTCAAGATCACAATGACAAAAATATAGCTGGATTCATCACGGACCTTAGGTTTTGCACAATGCCCAGTTTACCAAACAGGGCATCCCTCCCGTGAGAAAGTGAGCAAAAATCACCACTTGCTGGACTGTTGTCTTGCAGTAAGCTCATTATTTTTTTAGCATAATGATGAGTAATACTTTTGCCAGGTTGATATTAGAATTCAAAACAGATTCCCCTTTTCCTAAGGAAAGTAATGCCCCGGTTTGGCAGCATTCCGTTTAGCTCAAGCTTGCTATGTACTATATCAAATCTGCTTCATTACATTTTAGTTTTAGACTTTGTTGCTTTTTTTTTTTTTTTTCTTGAAGGTTATCAGTTTTTCTCCCTTCAGTTCCATTAATTTCCAGTTACTCCATCATTTGGAAACCATGGAAAACAGATTTTTCCTCCAATGATGCCTGATTTAGCAGCTTCAAAGACAAGCCAAAGAAAAATCAAAAGAGAACTTCTAAGTAGTAGAAGACATATCAAGACAAGCTACCACAGACCCAAGACATTCCATGGCTTCTTTAAAATGGAAAGAGAGGGGGGTCTTTGTACCTAATTGCTATTGGATTCCACTTGGTTACAGCTTCAAATATTGGAGTTATTCAACACAAAAAGGATATGAAGCAGTTTGAAGAACCTCCATTCTGCTGCAAATACAACATGGAATTTCCCCCATTAATATTTTCCTAAATTCTTTGCTAAGTACAACAGCAACATACTTTAGGTCTACTCTGCAATGCAGCTCCATGTAGATTTATCAAGGCTGACTCCAAAAGCTTTACTCCAGCACACCTAATCCACCTGGCTATAGTGTAAAGCTGATGTTAGAGGACCATCTCTGGAACCAAGTTACACTGTGCAAGGAGAGGTAATAGCATGTTAAATTCTTTTTCAGATCCCTTTGCATGGTGCTGTGTCTTTAATATACAAATTCTATGGGACACTCTGCTCAGGGACCAGAACTCTAAAATATACCTTTGCTTTTACTATCATATCATGTTCTGAAAGTGTGTACATAAGGAAGGTTAATTTTTTCTCTCCTCACCATCTGATATCACTGATAGGCATATATAGTCCATCTGAATAATCACTGCCTTTAGCATATATCCGACGTTTCCACTTGTTTCATGCATTTTTCGTGGGCTGGAAACAAGTTATCAAAGTCCTTGCATCTACTACCATAGGTGTCTCAGTTCTGATTGGCAGTTTAGGTATCCTCACCCTCAAACACACGGCATAGTGCATATTTATCCTCACATAAAAACATGCTGCAAGATGTTACAGTTGTGTTGAGTTGTAATGTCAGATTTTCTTTGAGAAAAGAAAATGCAATTTTCTGAAGGGAAAATTTGGAAGTGAATTTACATTCTTCCTGTCAAACAATTAGCATAAGTTTTTATGTTAGCTGTTTATTCAAAATTTTAAAACACAGTCATTTAAAACAAAGAGAAGTCGCATTTTTGCCCGCAAAGAACCAGAGACTAACACAAAAGGAAAGTGTGGCAGCAGACAGAGTAATTCAAATGGAACACAAATTCAAAAATTTTAATTCAAAACACATTAAAAATAGAGGGAAGACATAAAATTCAAAATGTGGTTTGTATTTTACCTGACAGGGTCCTTTAATCTAAAAAAATCACACAATATTTTAAATAGTAATGTAAATTCCACAACATGCAATCCCCATGACAGCTTCTCTAAGAAATAACCAGCTGACAACTCAGAGCAACAACTGCTCCCATGCTTAAACACTGAATAAGGATATATGCCTGTGCTGCACACTGTCATGCAGCGTGTACATCCTCAGGCCAGCCATAAATACAGGAGCAGAAGTGCCAAAAGCTGCCAAGCAGCCTGAAAGCAGGATAAATTAATTCACATAGGGTTCAATTCTACTGCTGCTAGACTCCTATGGGAATGCAAATATAGTCACTTACAGCTAGCCTCATCTGCCTCATCTTGGGCAGAATAGGTACAGGTTATTGTCATATATATTATATGTATTTTTAATAAAGACTTACTTAAGCTAAAGGCTGTTCATTCTATCGGTTTGTAGATGTTAAACATATATAGTTTTTTGCAAAACAATCAAGGGAGACATTGGGAATTTTAGTATTTGAAGTTAAACAAAAGACAGGCATGAGAAGTCAGATGTAATCATTGTCATTTCATATCAACATTTTGACATAAATATTGCTTTTGGTTTCCTTTATTTTTAGATAAAATTAGGAAAAGCTCCATGCAAGACTAAATGAAGACTGCCATTAATTTCCAAGTGGCAGTTCAAAACCCAATTATTTTTACATTTCTTAAATTTTCTCTGGACTTGACATATCCCTGCAAGGCTTTTAGTTTCAGCAAAATATTACTCTTCAGCAGAAAAATCTTCAGCACACAAAGCCAATCAAACAGCTGTATTAACACCAGTGGGACCACTTCTATTCTGAGGGATCACTAATGTAATGCATTACTAAATGGTACCAGAGTTTAATTAGGCTGTATCAGTAGTTGAAGTCATTATAAACCCTTTACACTTCCATTAATTAGTCGGCCAAACTTACATACAGAAAAATGTATAAAAACACATTCTGTTCATAACTTTGATGGTTTCTCTCCTTCATGGTTTTGTGCCACATTGATTCTGCCTTGAGTAATATAATGGGTTAACATGTTGGGAACTACAGTCTAAACGTGTTTGCAAATATCATTACATTGAAATAACATTTTACTAGAGAATGTAAAGATGGCTAATAGATATGAAAGAGAAGTCTTGCTGCTTCATTTTCTAACTACAAAATATTTGGGAAATGAGGAGTGTAGCTGATATATTAACATTCAGAAAACCATTTAGGGATATAATTGGTACTTACTAAACCAATTAGTATAAAGTAATCAAGTGTCAGTGAACATAGATTGTTCTATGAATCTCTGATATATAATTTACTATTGCTATTTAAAATGGCCAAATTTTTTGTTATTCTCAGTAAATGAGTACAAACAATTGAAAGCAAACATTAATATTTAGGATAGAGTTTTCTTAGAAGGGTTTATTACTTGATGAAGAGATGTCTGTACAAAATCTGTCAGATGTACACAAACAAATGCCCACATTGAGTCTCAAACTAGCTTAGCTTTTAACCTACATTTTCCTTTCCCTTTTTTCGTTAGCAGTCACGTATACACTCTTCAAGTAGGTTCTTATTTTTGGTTTGAACATAGGCTTCTTAGCACAGCCAGCTGTGAAGTTTAAAGGAGAAGCTGTTCCCCTAAGATATGAAATTGCCCTCTTTCCAAGGAGCCCAATGAGATCCATGAGTGCAGAACACTGCAGGAGGTTTGGGCACCTGTACACAACAGAGCATGAGAAAACCTTTTGCTGATCTGAAAAAAAGTGGATTTTACTTTACACGATACAAATTTCTCTGGAATTCCAGACCTTCAAACAAGTGGACATGAGATATTTTTCTCACAGAAATGCTGTGCATGGCATGTCGGTTCAATTTCAGGACTCTTTCAATTAGGCAAAAGAGGGATAAATTCTTCAAAAATAGTTCAGATGGAAAATATCAATCCTTTATCTGCTTATTGCAGCAAAAAATGTTTGTGGGTTCAGTGGTCTGAAAGGAAGCAAAACCATTATTGCAGACAATTTGTTAAAGCCTCACATATTTCAGCGTAGCAGTCACATGATTAGAGATGTCTTAGATGAATGAGAACATTGATTTTGTTCCTTTCTCAGCCACACAAAATTCAAAACCTGCAATGAAGCATATTTTGCTATACAACAAGTTGGGTAACCCAGCATGTAGGGGTAGCAAGCAATTGATCCCTCTTGCTCAGAAAATACAGACAGCTTCTGTAGAAGGTTTTCTGGTCTGGTCTGGTCTGCTAGAAGAATGTAAAACACAGATGTGATTCTGAAAATTGACCAAAACTCAGAATTCTCTTTTGCTAGAAGGCAGCACAACAGCACACCCATCTCCAAGACTCACTGATGACTTCCTCCTTGTGCTCCTTCTTTTCAGTCCCATTTGATGTGTTAAAACTCCCACAGCGCAGTGTCATGGCTACAAAGCATCAGGGAAGGGACACAGCCCCACACAGACACCAGTTAATGGTCTCATGAAGTCTGCAGGAGACTCCAGAAACCATTCCTACACCAGTAGGAGGTGTAGAGATTAGAAGTGTTTTTTAACTCCTTCAGTGTTAAACAAATAAACAACTCAGAAAGCATAGGTTTAACCTCTGCATTCACTTCTCCCTTGAAAGTCTCTTAGCCACAAATATTTAATTCCCTCCCTTTTACTGGACTCAGGGAATCCATGAAATGTGGGAACTTTCTGATTCATCATGATGCTAAGCTTCTCAAGATCCAGTGGTCTGAGGAAATTCCAAACTATGGAGAGCTATACATCCTGACATCTTTGGTTAAGTCTTTTGAGACATTTCTATTCAAGCAGGACTTACAATAGAAGAGCCTGGCTTGTTCCTTTAACTAAGAAATGAAGTTTTCCCTGCCAAAGTAGCACATCTTTCCTTACATGCCATATTGGTTTTCATGCTCTCTCTCTCAGGTAATCCTAGAGAACCCCAAAGGTTGGACAAAAGCAATAGAATCAGAGCTTTCAAATTGCTCCTACCTTTAAAAAAGTAAGGATAGTTCACAATTAAGGAAAACACAGAATCCATTGCTAGTACATTATATTTACTCTGAAATTGTTTGTCTACCACAGGCTTTCTGAGCAATTAAGTGTCTGCCTTTTGGGATTACTGCCAAAAGAAATTTGATTAAATTGATTACAATGACTCCTCACAATAGTTAACTGGCCCACCTAATGCATTTAAATAGTGCATCAGGTCTTGCCTGGTCACCTATTCATGTTAGCATTTGCTAACACAAACAGCTTGTAGTTTTTTGGGGGTTTTTTTTTTGTTTGTTTTTTTGTTTTGTTTTGGTTTTTTTTTGTTTTTGTTTTTTTTTTTAGATTAATTGCTGAACTCTAGCCACTGAATTACTAAATCTGACTTGGGCTGAGGCCTCTACCTTTATCATCTACTGTTAAGCTGTTTGAGGGAAAATATGGAAGAACAGGAAAAAAATGCTATTTGTAAAAAATAAGCCAAATCATTTCTAGAAATACAAGCAATGTCAGAACTGAATGAATAGTCCCTAAGGGGAAAGAGAATCTTTCATCACATTATCTGAATGAAATGGCATCAACCAATTAAGAAAATGTACTGAGTGAACCTGTTTATTCACCTTCTCCTATCTGAAATATAGACATGTAAGAAAAAACATCAAAAATCAAATATAAAGATATTGTAGTAAAAAAAATCAGTTTGAGAATTCCCTGCTACCAGCTTTGAATGATGAAACAGAAAAGACAGCCTGTAATTCCTCAAAGTAAACAAGCTAAAATAAAGAGAGAGAGAAATAAAATAAAATTATAACATAAAATCTAAGAGCAGTACATTTTTAAGAACAGTTGATTTCAGAGAGCTTTTCAAAATCTACTCTTTTTTTTCTAGTTGAATCAGCCATAAAAATTGAAATAATGGAAAAACAATTCCTAAATAAGAAAACAAAAAAATAAAATTCTAAAACTACTACTACTGACAATAAATTAGATTTTGTCTCAGGTATGTGAGTGCTTCGGTGAAAGTATATTTTGTACACTAGAATTTATGGAATATGCCGATAATTTGACTTATTTGCAGCCAGACCATGCTTACATATGGTTTTGAAAACACCTCGTGGCTCCAGGGCTGTACTGAGAGCCTTGAGATGTTTTGGAAACTCAAATCATTCAGAATATTCACTACCAAAATTACCTGGATGGAACAGGCTTATAGCAAGGCTCTCCTGGGACCAGTTAACAACAGCAGAAGGGTGCCTGGTGTCTACTCACAGCAAAGTCTCTGCCACTGGAAAATGAGTACCCACGAAAATGCCTACCTGCACACTGGGCTGGCTCTGGCTCTTCTCTTCTGCTGTTTTTGCATTGAAAAAAATTACAGTGACGCCTGAGTATCTTGTAAAAGTTGATATAATTAGCTAGAGTGCATATGGGAATTTGAACAGAGGAACAAGCAAAAAGATTGTGAAAACCCTCAAAGCTTCTGAGCCATACAATAGTTCCCAGCCTCTCTCAATCACTTCTTTGTCAGAATAAACTGAAGTGCAAAGTTATAGAGTACTAAAATACTTACCTTTTTAATTCATTTTAATGTGTTATCTGTGGAAATGCCCTCCCATTTTATTGATATAATTTTCATTCTAGTATATATTGTTTTATGTCAATTGTTTGTTAGCAAGTACACGCTGGGTAAAAGTGACATCAAAATTTTCATCAAAGGTACAATCAGACAATATGCCATTCAAAATTACTGCATAAAAACCTCATAGATACAATCACGAACAATTAACATACAATTACAACATGAAAACCTACCAAGTACAGATACAATCACAAAGACAAGTATAGACTGATGGCAAATCTAGAAGCAATTACAGAAAGCCTTTGAAGAATTGTTCACATTTATCTAAACTCGATAAATGTATGTCTTAGCAATAACATAATTGAGTAGGATTAACATAGCCAGTGAGATGGAGAAATTTCATTTGCATAAGCAGTTTTTGCTAATATTTAAAATTTGATTTAAAAATGAAGTTGCAGTTATTAGTATTCAGGTTATTCACTTTTCTATCTTACAGTCATTAATTATTTTAGAGCCAACTAAAAACTTGAAAAATACTTCACATACATGAGAAACTATAATCCTTCCACAAAGGCTCTTGGTATGTAATATTGGCTACAAATTGCAAGCAAGATGTAATAAGGCAGGCAGTAAAAAGACACAAAGTTGTCATAACTGTTGGATCCTTGAATCTGCACACTCATACCATGATCTAAAATCTGCAAGTTAAAAGACACATTGCAGTAACTTGCAGGGATATTGGATTAGGCAATTTCCTAAGAAATGGCTCTTTTATTTTGCTGGTCATAGTCACCATTCAAAAAATGAGTGTTATTTTGTTTCACAGTGCTTATTTGAATGACAAGAGGATAATCATGATGTTTATTCCTCAGTGAGCTACTAAAATAAAATCTAAGTTTGCTCAAAATGACACTGAGAAATTTCACCAGGATAGCCGGCAGCTCATCTTGAGATATATAACTACCAATAAGGCATCTTTGAAATCATAATGATAAGCATTTTAATTTTCCAGAAACACAACCAAATACAGAGAAAAAGGTAAACCAACATAATGATATGCCAGTATTGGCAAAGGGGCACACTGAAACACATGATTTTACTTCGACTTGACAAGGACTTGACAGTCTTTGTGAAAAATATCAGAAAATGGATTGCCTCTGGCATCAAAATTAAATCAAAGACTCATGGATAATTTTAGCCTGCCGACTCCAAACCACACTTGACATATTCTTTCATGGATCCTGCTCCTGGATCAAGGACATTGCTCTATACAACCCCTGCAATATTTTTCAAGACAAAAGGCTCAGCCTTCTAAATTGTTAAGTGGCTAAATATTAGATGGCTTAAAATAAAAACCAAGCATGACAAACTGTCCCTTAACACTGTGTACTGCGCAGCAGCAGCTCTGCTGCCAGACCTTGCTTTTGATGAAATCAATTACAATAGCATTTTGCTACTCTATAACATAAGGTATTAACAGACATTGAACAATATTACTGGTGAACTACAAATATAAAGTCACACACTTTCATGTCTTCACTGCAACTCATGCTCTAAGAATCCTTTTTGTGTGCCGGGTTCTATATCTAAAAGATGTGTGCAGCTTTATTTTTGAAATATCAAAAGATTTTTATTCTCTTCCAAATATCTACCTTAAACATTTCTTTTCTGTGCACTGCTTTGTACATTCTGTTTCTAAATAAAAGAAGTCTGAAGGGTCCTGCTCCTTTATACTCAATGAAGCTAAGTTTATAAGATGGACCTGTTTGGTCTGATTTCTGCCTGGTATTTCCAAAACTTTGTACATAACTTATTGCTGATTGATGGAATCAAGCCTTAAAAATGCTTTATCCCTGTTTCTGCTCAGAAATGAAACAAGGAGTGTGGAAAATTGTTCAGCTGGAAAGTGAGGGAGAAATACTTGCCTCTTTGACTACTTGCCTCTAAGAATAAATGTTTGAGCCTTAATTTAGCCAAATTCCAATTGACAAATGCAAATATTTCCTGGGAAACACATTTTAATCCACAGAGATATATTGCTACTCGTACTGTAAGATATTGGTAGTTTAATCATGCAACTAAGAACCTTGTTGAGTCATTTGTTCTCATTTTAGTCTTTTCGTTATGGATTACCTGCATCTACAAGATTGAATTCTGATAAATTAATTTACTCTCCAATTGCTACAGAAGATGACCTTAACTATATGGAATTAGTAAATATCAGGATTCCTTGGTGTGTAATTGTAACACTTCCACTCTCAGTACAGATTGCAAAATAAACAACATAATGAAACAAAGCAGAGAACTCAACAGTTGGTAAATCTACATAATGCACTCTATTTGGTATGCAAACTACAGCAGGAGCATCAACAGAAAAGGAATTGAAACCAAATTGCTTGACCTATTTTAATATTTGATGAAGAAATACTAACCCTAGAAATATCATGTCTTCAGGGACCTTGTAGTTGATATTATTAAAAAACATTTTAAAAAGAGACTGCTATAGTCTATCATAATAAGCTTTAGGTAATACTTAAGGAGTCCATTAACTTATGCTCAACTAATCTTGAATTACAATAGAAATCCTTTGAAAGCTTGTATGATAGTTGCACAAATACCACATAAATTCCTTCCCATCCTTTTGTGTTTTCCCCTAGATACACTACAGTTTTTAATCCCTTTGTGTAATCGTCCAGAATTTGATATTTTAATATTAATGAGTTCAGTTATAACCTTAAAAGAAATCACTCTATGTACTTTTGAGGAATCCAAATCAAAACTCTTTTTGAAGTGAATCTAAGAAATTTTTTCAAGTTACGTATTTGTAACTTTTCAACTACAATAGAGTAAAAAACAAGGGGTTTTGCTATGACCAGTATAACAATAATATTTCCCTATTAATATTATTTTTGTTATTTAAATTAGCTGAGTTATCAATATAAGTTGTTTTTTTTTTCAGAGAATCTAAATATCATTTTCCTCAAAATAACATCTTTTGTTAAAGTCTAAATATTTGTAGTGGCATCTTGGTATTGACAATGTCCAGTTGTCTCAAATGAAAGACAGACTTGAGATGCTGGATAGTTTAAAGATTACAAAATTAATACTTCAAAATAATTCCCCCTGTAATTCAAATATACTTGAATGCAAACTTCTGCTGAAGTCATGGTTATTACAAGACAGAGCTTCATGGCTGTACTCTAATCCTCTCTTTTTGTTACTGCTGAAATTTTAAGCTTTTTGAAGGAAGAAATTCCTACCATGGGTTAGTCCCCTACCAAGGGCCAAGCTTGGCTGTACCCTGCAGAGGTCCCATATATCACAATAATATAAATATTTGTGCCTTATTCCTTTGCACAGGGAGCTTTCAGTGTTTTGACCAGTTGCTCAGCACAGATACTGGATTTGGAGTAAATCCAAAATATAAAATAGAGGTCCACATCAGCCTAGTGCTGTGACATAAACACACCCTGCACAGGATCTTGGACAGAGCAACTGGATGTACTGCAGATGTCCCTGGGTGGCCAGGACGCAGGTCCAGGCACAGGTATCTGTGCTTTCCCCAGTAAGCACATTCATTAATACTCCTATTGCCATCACTACTTTAAAAATTTACTGTTTCATCCTACATTTCAGTGTTCAAGAATTCCATCATCACTTATGTTTGGGAGAATAAACTGCTCCATTCACATTAAGGAACAGAGATCACCACACTCACTCATCAACATGTAATTTACAGCCAGCACTGAACAGTCTGAGCAGCCCTCTCTGTACCTGGCAGTCCAGAACCTTGACTTAGCTGTGTGGTAAAAGGTCATGATGACATTGCTAATTTGAAAATAAATAGCTTCCTGAAATGTTATAGAATTGCTGTGGCAATCAGTCACATAAAGATAAAAGTTCATATAGATAAAAGCATATTAATTAGCTCATAAATCCTTATTAATTAGCCTTGTAATAATAGCAGTTTAAAACCATAAAAGAAATGTGTAAGATATTTTTCTGCAAGCTTAAAAAAAGATAAAAGAATGAAAACCACCCTCATAGCATGATGTGACATTAGCACCCTGCTACTGGGAAAAGGAATTTACAGTCTAAAAATAGCACCTTCTTTACAGTATGTGAGTGATTTAATACATTTGCTCTAGTCTAGCTGAGGTATGATAGCAAAAAGTACTTTGGATTTACTTTAATTCGCTGCTGTCCTGGTTTTGGCTGGGATAGAGTTAATTTTCTCCCTAGTATCTGCTGTCTTTTGGATTTAGGATGAGAAGAGTGTTGATAACACACTGATGTTTCAGCTGTTGCTG
This sequence comes from Rhadina sibilatrix, assembly GCA_013400275.1. Classification (NCBI taxonomy): domain Eukaryota; kingdom Metazoa; phylum Chordata; class Aves; order Passeriformes; family Phylloscopidae; genus Rhadina; species Rhadina sibilatrix. Next base: position 59,688 of record VWYO01027906.1, read on the forward strand.
AGCAGTGCTTACTCTAAATCAAGGACTTTTCCATTTCCCACGCTCTGCCAGTGAGCAGGGGCACCAGAAGCTGGGAGACAGCTGAGCTGAACTGGCCAAAGGGGTATCCCATACAATAGAATGTCACATTCAGTGCATAAACTGTGGGGTGTTGGCTGGGAGGCACCAATGGCTGTTTGAGGATGGGCTGCACATCAGTGAGTGGGCAGTGACAAACTGTAATGGGCATCACTTGTGTTTCTTGGGGTTTAGTCCTCTGTATCTCTCCATTAGTATTATTACTGCTATTATTAATAATAATATCAGTATTATAGTTCACTTGTTTCAGTTATTAATCTGTTCTTACCTCAATCCATGCTTTTCTCCCATATTTTCTCCCCACCAAGGGGTCAGGGCAGAAGGAAGCGAGCAAGTGGCTGCTTTGTACTTTGTTGCCAGATGGGGTTGAGCCACAACAGTTGCTCATGGAAGTAATTGTGACCCTGACTGAGCCTATGGGACCCCTTTGTAAAGAAGAAATTCTATCCAAACTGAAGTCAGTGGCTACTGATCTCAAAACTGAGGATGCCAGTGTTTCCTGATTGGTATGTCCTAGACCTCCTCAAGGAAAAAATTTCCCGCTCAGATTTAGTTCAAATGAAATTCAAGGATTCTAAAAAAAATAAAATATGTCCCTTGTTTTCATGGATATGCTCTATTTCTCTATTTATTTAATATTTGATACATCCCAGCAAAAGGCAGCCACTCTCATTCATTAAATTGACAATAAAAACTATAGATCAGAGATATTTAAAAATTTGTACACTCCTTTAAATATTTCCCTATCACACCCCATTTGCCCTACAAACTTCTGATGAATCTGCCTTGTTCCAAGGAAGACCTTTTGCACACAGTGCATGGTATTTTATTGTAAATAACTGAAGCAATTGCAGCCATTAATGAATCTGAAAAATACCCTTCCTAATCACTAAATGTCCCCTAAGTTTATATATGATTTCATACAGTAAAACAGTTTGCTCTGCAGGAGTCTATAAAAGAAGAAAGGTATGATTTTTCCCTCCCTTCTTTTTGCTCCCAATTTTGTAACAAATGCAGAACAGCTTTACTTGGGAAAAGTAAGTTCCACTCCTCTCAAGCAGTTGTGAGCAGCAGCAGTGGTGCATAGTCCTTGACACTTATTCACCTCCTCCTCACACATATCACCATGTGTGATATTTGCATAAGCCAACATGTACCCTGGACACATCCTGAGAGGACCCCATCAGGGCAAAGAAGCCTCACATTCTATTTTAAGTGCTTCCAAAGAAATACATTTTGGGACATCAGAGAAGGTGATAGTTTGGGTTTGTTTTTTTTTTTTTCCCTTTTCACCAAATATAAAACTGAAGAAAGCACTATTTTATACATTCAGTTGTTCATCCCTTACACTGAATTAATCATAGATCTCAAATGGCCAGAGTGATCAGCCTTGTACTTTCTAACAAACATAAGATGGTGACGATTATACCATTTTCATTTGTTGCTTTGTCAAATAACATTGTTTATATTATTGCAAAACAACAGTGACATCCAGAGGCACAAAAGCCTAATCAGAAGTGTTCATTATCCATGACCAAGTGTTCAAAATCTGAGTTCCTTAGGATTTCAGTGATTTTGATTGTTTGAAATTCTATGAATTTTAGATATGTGTATGTATATAAGTACGATATGTAAAGTTGTTTTGTTGTTTTTTTTTTTTTAATCTTCCCCAACACAGACTTACACTTCACTGGAATATGGTTGACTGAGACAATATTAGGATACTGGCACAGAGAACCATTATGTCTTGTTATTGATAGTTGTCATTGATAAGGGTTTGTGTGAAATCTTTCTGCCCCAGATACTTTTCTGAACTCTTTTTGTTTGAGAAGAGGCAAGATCAAAAGAAAATCAAGTATTTCCAATTGAGATACAAGAATACTTTAAAATTGCATACAGTTAGACACCTTCCTGGTGCACCATTAAAGCTGTTAATGTACAGCAGGTTGCTAAAAGCACACCTACCAGGTCTGTGGGCTGCAGACAGCAGTACACTTCAGAGTCATGGAAGTGAGATTGTGAAGAGTCCAGCCCAGTAGCAGCAGTGACCAGCTTCAGCATGCATTTACATGCACAGTAAATGGCTCCTTTCGACACAATGTGTGTTTGCAATGAGGCTGAAAGCTCACTGAAGTCTGAGTACCGAGTTTTGCCTTAAAAGGGGACTGACAGATTAGAAGCTTTAAGATTTTTTTCTAACTTTTTTATAAGATTCCAAGTGGTTTGCAGAAGAAATAAATATATATGTAGCCCTGAAAAAAAAATAAAGTATCCAGTACTTACAATTTTTGTAAAATTAGAAAAGTTCAAGTCTCAAAGCACTGCACTTATAGACCAGCTCCTCTGCTGGCCTGAATTGTAATAGCTCCACTTATTTCAATGGAGCTCTCTCAGGTTACATCAGAAGAGGACTGGATCCTATCTGTCTCCTTCTCAGCATTTCTGTCATTTCCAAGTGGATGTAAGTGCTGTATCATTTTTGAGCTTTTTAGCTCCTCACACATGCTGAACCCCTGCTTGCAATATGAAGATAATTGCATATATTCACCATTTCTGTCTACAACATCGGAGGAAAATACGGGTCTATTTAACTCTACACACTCATTTCTTTGCCTAAGAAAAGTATTTTACAAGATGTCTTTTAAGCAATCCTTTTCTACACTGAATGAAATGCCTGTTGTAATAACCACAGTATCATTTGGGCTTTCAATAGAAATTTTCTCCTAGAGTAGCTTCTGGTTGTAAATAAGGCCTGTGAGTAGTTTATATTAGGGGGTTATCTTTCTTCCCTACAAATAAAGGTCTCACACAAAACTTTTTCCCAGAATTTCATTCAAGGGAATAAAGTTTTTAGTGAAACTCTTTTCATTTCCCTCAATGTCAGACTGGCAGTTGGCATACAGGTGAATTGTTTATGAAAACGCAATACTGCTTCCTGCATCCAGCTGAGAGATTCCTGAGGTTGGTAATTTATTAGTTATTCTTGTTATGAAAAAATATGTACATAATCCCTTCATTGCATTCATTTTTGTATAAAAGACAGAATAATTACAATTCTCTTATTTGTGATCACACAGCTGCCAGTTCTAGTCATATATTCTAAAAACAATTTACTGATAAGCATGTGTGAAATGCTACTGTATAAATAACACTCTTTTCTTTTGGTCCCTAAATGATGATAAGTTGGCCTAAATTAATCTTCTTTTTAATTATTTATGACAATACAAATTTAGAAATTTTGCATTTCTAAAACTAGTAGAAAATAATTTATAAAATTTCAAAAAATAACCTTACATGATTTAAAAGGAAGAACAAACTGAAGCAGAAAAATCCTTGAACTCGTTTAGCAGTGATGAAATCAGAAATTTTGTATTTCTAAAACTAGTAGAAAATAATTTATAAAATTTTAAAAAATGAATTTAGATGGTTTAAAAGGAAGAACAAACTGGAGTATAAAAATCCTTGAATACATTTAGCAGTGATGAAGAAAGTATTTTTATGGATAAATATTTTCTACCTCTGCAAAAAGATGTTCAGTTAGCACAAATCAACAATGGCACGTGCCTTATTATCCTGAGAGAAGAATCTAGTCCATAGGTTCTATTATGTCATAAAAGTGTTTTTTATCCTCATTCAAGAAAGAAACAATATCTGAACTAATTTTATAAGTTGAAATCATGGTGGGGCATGCTAGGGACAGTGTTAAATAATTTGACCAAGGTTCCACAAAAAGTATGTATCCAGGCCAAGGCTGTCTGCTGTTTGTTTGTCTCTATAACACTATAGCCCTTGCCAAAGTCATTGTACTCAAAATTTCTAAGTAGGATGACTTTGAGCTAGGCACCAAGGACTAATGTCTTAGTATAACTAGTAAGTACATACATCCCACTAATTATTTTAAATGCACAGAAAGAGAAAATGAAAGAAATCCATCTTGCTATATATGAATCAGAGAATCATAAAATGTTTTGTGTTGGAAGGAACCTTAAAGATCACCTAGTTCCAATCCCCTTGCCATGAGCAGGAACACCTTCAACCAGAGAAGGTTGCTCAAAGCCCCATTCAATTTGGCCTTGAAGACTTCCAAGAATGAGGCATCCACAACTTCTCTGTGCAACTTGTTCCAGTGCCTCACCACCCTCACAATAAAGAATTTCTTCCTAATGTCTAACTTAAACCTACTCTGTTTGAGTTGGAACCCACTGTCCTTGTCCTATCACTACATGCCCTTGGGAAAAGCCCCCTCTGCAGACTTCTTGTTGGTCCTCCTTAGGTACTGGAAGGTTGGTAGAAGGTCACCCTGAACTCTTCTCTTCTCTAGGCTGAACAATCCCAATTCTCATAGCCTGTCCTCAAAGCAGAGGTGTTCAACCCTTCTGATCATCTTTGTGGCCTTCTCTGGCCTAGGTGCAGCAGTTTCCTTGAAAAATATTAAGTTGAACTTAACCTCTGACTACCATGATGTCACAGATCAGAGCAGAGAGGGCACAAAGAAACGAAACATTTTTTCAAACTTGTACAACAGATAATTTATCATCATGGTCCTTTCTGGTTAGTCCTTTCAGGTCTGTCTCCCTGTGAATCCATGACAGAGATAATATTTTAAAGGACAATCCACATGCACATCTTCAGTCTATTCTTGTACTGGTAACCATCAGATGTCTTCTGCGTCTATTAATCATAAAATAAAGGAAATCAATTCCTTGCAAATGCACATTTTTTTCTGTCCCTAAACAGATTTCAGAATAGATATCAGGAAGGCACAGGTCGTCACTGAAGACTCTATGTTCAAGGGTATGATCATCCAGTCCCAGACATAGTAAGAGCATCAGAGTTTCAGGCCATCACTGCCTAGGCAGCTGGGTGCGTGGTACATCTCACTTCAGACATGGTCCCCAAAATCCTGCAAGCTCTTCTAGAGCTACCACGACTCCCTACTGTGCAAGTTGCCTTTGGAAATATATTTTAAACTCCTCCAGCATACACAGGAGTATGCAACAAAATCCCTAACTTTGCAAATGGTTCTGTGGATCTCAGTAGCAGAGTAGTTGAGGCTTCTTTGGTTTATCTTCCCAATTCTGAATGATTCACAATAAGTTTAATATGGAATTAAAACTGAAGATACATGAAGGCGTTACACCATATTCCTCACGCGCACTGAAGTCAGTTGTAATCTCTTAATCTCCAATTTGCATGTGATTAAGCTTCAGAAGTGTTCCCTATCTGCCCATGGTGTATCTCCTGCTTCAGTGCCTATTGCCAGGTATTTTTTCAGAACTGATAGTGGCTATAAAAAAGCAGCTCAAAGTCCTTTGGAAAATATTTAGCTTAATAACCATCCTTTTAAAATTGTAAATGGTACCTGTTTTCTTTCATCTTTATAGCTATTAATAGGCATACTTTTCATGGCAACAGGATTGTTTGTGGTGTTGTGAGATATCATCTGCTCCATCTCTTTCATCCTCTCTTAAGCTGTAATTTTCTGTCATATCATAGCAGGTTGTCCTGGAAAAAATTTGTCACAAAAATGAATGATTTGTTACTACTGAAAGCAGAAATATCTGTAAAACAACAAAAGCTAGATTTCAGCCAAATATTCTTTAAACAAATTAATAGGGAGGAAAAAAGGAAACCCTAAACAGTGCTTACTTAAGATGCTTTTTTTCTCCAGTCAGCCTTTGCAAAGTCTGGGAAGATAAGCAGAGTCCCATAGGTGGTTGTACCTTCAAATAGATTGTGTGGGTGGATAAACATAGAGAAGCACAGAGAGTGATGGAAATAGGATTGGCTTGGGTCTATATTTAGAAAGAAAACAAATTTATTTTCTAGAATAAAGCAGTAAATAAATAGGGTGGCTCATCATTACCTGCTTTAAGCTTGATTAGGCTAAATATACTTGCAGCAATCAAAAAAAATCTAAGTTCTTTTTTTCTTCTCTCTGAGAAGGCTCTTTTGCCTTCGTGCCAGGCATGAGGACAGGAGGGCCCAGGGGCCAGCTACCCCTCTAACACTCAGTCTGTCTTTGGTTTTGTCTTGGGGAGGGAAATGTGATAGTTATTTCCACAAGTGCCCTAATTCCAAGGGTTATTCTGCCACCAGATCCTGCCTTTTTTTGGTTTCTGTAGGAGCAGCAGGCAGACCCACAGCCCACCAGCTCTGTGTTAGTGCCTGTATGGCAGACTCCCACGTGCTAGGGACATCCCCAAGAGAGCAGTGACAGAGACTCTCTTCCTTCTGTGTGTGAGCAGAGTACTGGGCCAAGACCAGAGCTTGACATACCCAGCACACAGACATTAAGTCTCTCCAGAGTTTTGCAACTGAGCAGCCCAGGGAACAAACAAACCCATTTCTCTCAGTTACCAAAAACCTGCATAATTACAGTCAGTGAAATTAAAGCATGGCCAAATCCTTCCAGCAGAAAGACAACTGAAGCCCAGAAATACTCCCAAGAAGGTGCCCCTTTAATCAATACACTGAGCCAGGCAGCATGTGGTTGTCAACAGTATTAATTTAACTTTACACAGGAAAGTAAACTCAATCAACATTAAAAAAAATATAGTTCTGACTGCAACTGCAGCCTTCAAGGCCAGGCTGGATGGACTCTTGGCAACCTGGCCTAGTGAAAGGTTCCCTGCCCACAGAAGGCAGGAGTGGAACTGGATGATCTTTCAAGTCCCTTCTAACCCAAAACATTCTATTATTCTATGATGTTTCAGCTAATTTCATAATTAGTGTGCACAAACAGAAGTAAGCTTCTTCTACTGCCTTTAGACTTAAAATGGTCTTAATTACTATCTTCAGTAAGAGATTATAGTTTGAATATAATTAATAATTATAATTCGCAATTATTAACTAATAATTAATAATTCTGAATAATTGTCATTATTGTGGCTACGCTGATAGTTTCTGGTAGTCCCACCCATGAAAGCCATTGTTATGTGCTGCATATACATGCTAAAATATTCTACCAGATGATGAGAGGAAAATTATTATAATTTTGATTTACTTGTTCTAAAGTAAATATCTGTAAACTAATTAGAAGATACACCTATTTTACAGATTCTGTGAATGAAAAAGACTCACTGATTGCCAGTTTTGTCTTCAGTTCTATTTGATGAATCACATTTAATTACAACATAATTAGGTAGCACCTCTGGAAAAATATGCCATGTGATGGTTATAAAGAATGAAAAGAAGTGATCATACTGTAATTTTGAAATACATGATAGCAATTCTTTTCATTAAATTTCTGTGCAAAGGATGTCTCTTATCTTAATTGTCAGTGTCAATACCATAGTTCTAGTATTATACTTTCCAAAAAACTAATTTCAAACCTGAGGTAAAGTCTGTGTTTACTTAAGAAATCATCCCAGACCAATTTGACTTCAAACACTCAAGGAATCCCATTAGACTACTAAATATAAGAAAATACAAAATTCTGTGCTTTCTAGAAGCTTTAGACAAAATTGGAGTCCTCTAGCATAATTGTGATTTAAAACAATTTACAGATATCTTTTATACTCTGGTGAATAGAAATACTGCTAAAAACATCTGCATTTACATTATTGCAGTTTTCAGTGACTTGAGGCAAAATTAGGATCCAATGTGACTGAAAAGTATCAGCATTTAAAGAAATTAAAAAAAAAAAAAAAAGAAAAGTCCTTGCTAGATTCTTTTAGAAAGGGAACAAACAAGCAGAGATGATTTGTGCAGCAGAAATCTCCACCCAGCTTTTCTTCTTGGCCTGATGATTAGAGTGAACAATACTCGAGGATAGTTCAGTAATCCCATCTCCACAGGAACAACCTTCTCCAGAACAGCTAGGTCCACCCCTAGCTATAAAATACCTTCCCTATTGGCAGTGCATGTGTTACTCTGACAAGTGGGCTGCCTTTCCATTTGGGATGCATTTGGCAGTCCAGCCACCCTCTGCCAACATGCTGAAATCTGTTGTAGGGACTCCCACATCCACAGGTTGTCTGGGGTGCTGCAGTCTAAGAGTCTAGAAATTATTCTGAGTCATTGATTTGCTGCTCAGACTTTACCTAGATTTATTTGTCAAAAATTTGTTAGGAACTAAGGGTCTCTCTAGGCTTTTTGTGCCCTGCTGTATCTTTCAGCAACATCCAGGATACTGACTCAGGCTGAGGAAGTCATCGAGAAAACATTCTCTGGGAGCACAACAGACTTTGTAAACCCTTATTTGCATACTGTTGTAGTACTCCTGTTATTTGAACATCTTCCAACAGTGACCTTTCAGAGAGAAAAAGTGAATTTTAAAAGTTTCATTGATTGGCTTAATAACCTCTGGGTCTTACATATTGGGACTCAGTTAATTTCTGCACTGAATTATTAACCTATGGAACTGCCATCTTTGCATGTTTCTCTAAAAAGGCTAAACATATGTAAAGTTTGTTGTCTTTCTTTTTTTTTTAATAGAAATTAATAGAAATTCTTTAATAGAAATTTGATTTCTTCCATGTCACAGGATACCATGAGGTACATTTCCAGGTAAAAATGGCAGACGTTTTAAAGTGCAGTAGAAGTCATGATGGTTACCAGTGTCACAGAGCAAACAGCAAGGAAGAAAAGCAAGATGGCTAAGCCTTACCTGGCATGAAATAATTTTTTCTGTTTTCTATACAGGGAGGAGTTGGAGCACTAGAGGCTGTGCCGTGTTGTTGTCAGTGCAGCTATGGTACAGCCAAGACGCTCCCAGACAGTTCCTGTGAAAAATTCCTCTGTGAAACCTGCTGTCTTCTCTACCCATTTACAGTTCTGGAGAAGAAAGGCTCAAAAGCAAAGATTTTTGAACTAAGGTGTGGTTTCAGTTTTCTGGGATACTTTGGTTTGCTGCAGTGAAGACATTTTTTAAGCCCAAAGAGCTTTCAGAGGAACAGGCAACTGTGCACCTGCTGCACCAAGCCTGCAGCGCAGTTACTCAAGGAAATAAATCCAAGGCCAGATAAATGTGAAGTTTCTTTTCACACTGTAACCTAAAGGAAAACTAACTTAAGAAACCAAGGATTTTTTTTTTTTCTTTTCTTTTCTCACCAGGCAATTCACAGCATGAGCCAGTGCCAGGAGGTTTCCCAGTGACAAGGAGCACAACCAGCCCTCTGCAAACCCAGCTATGCGTCTCCCACAAGGGCTGGTGTACAGCAGTACTTTCCCTTAACTCCCAAGAGCTGAAAAAGTACCTAGATATTGCCTACATGTCACAAGGAGCATAAAGTAAATAAATGTTTTTATGGACTCTTGTATAATTTTAAACAGATTAAAATTGCAAAGGTTCTTAGACATAAAACCAGTAAGAAGAAAATCAGGCATGTGTAATGCTAAATTTTTTATTGCATTACAAGAAAATCAGTAGTAGGTTGACTTTAAGTATCTTGGGCTCAAGTGAACATAAATGTGTGGTTTATCTTTTGCAATTTCCTAGTTTAACTACTATTTTGTTTAAAACATCTTATTGTTAAACTCCTGTCAGAAATGCTATTAAAAAATGTTAGTTATGATAGCAAACTGAGACCATAACAGAGTCAGCTATCAATGCAAAATTGTACTTTCCAAATTTTTTACTTAGATAAATAATGTCAACAGAGAAGAAAAAAAATATAAAATTGTTTGAAAAATAATTAAAACTGTTTTTCTTTCTTTCTCATGTTTGAAATGAATGGAAATTTTCTGATATGATTACAGAAATACTGCTGGAAAGAAATTATTGAGAATTTTATTCTGAAGGATAACTCCAAGATATAATGCTGAGATCTATATAGCATGGAATATAATTATGGTAGAGGAAGGAAATTATCACAGCCATGAAAAAGAAATATAAGCTGCTTTGGAGAATTAAGTAACTTCATCCCCAGTAAGTTCAGTACATTTCTCATCAGCATTAACAGGAGTTATGCTCAGAATACGAGTAAATTTAAACAAGTTAATTTTATACCTCTCAATCTAGGAAGATGATTCTAGGATGAAGGATGAAGATTGCCAAATCTCTCTCTCAGGATAAAGATGGTTATGTTGTCCTTGTGCAAAACCCGGCAGTTCCTCTCCTTTGTAATCTTTTTTCTAAATCAAATATTTGTGAATAGTTACTCCTTGTTCCAGCATAATACTCAGAATAATATTATAGCATAGATTTGATTCATAGATTTGACATAAGAAGATAGTAAGCTTCCAAATCTGTCTTCAAAACATTTTGGTAAAATAAAAAAAAAAATAATAAATAAAATAAAAAAGAATGAACGAAGTTCTTTTATAAGGAAATACACCAGCATTTTGTAAAGACCAACCACACAGATCTTGTTCATTGACCTGAAGCATCATCTTTCATTTCCCATGTTGCACCACCTCCTGAACTGTAGATTCAATAGGCCTCTGTCCTTCACTAACAGATTTCCAATATCTTGGTCTGAGTTCTTCTCCTTCCTTGTTACCACAGCACATCTAATTCTGGTCAGATTTACTGCAGTTTGGGAAACAACAGTTGCTCAAAGTTTATAATCATGTTGGTGACACATTACTCTCATTCTGTTGAAATGACATTTACCTTTCTCGTGATTACTTCTGCCAATAGCTTAAAAATATAATTCCACTTACTGGAAAAAGCTCCACAAACCATAAAAGTTTCAAACTACATTCAAACGTGCTCCTATTCTCTCTTCAATTTTAGCAACTTCAACCCAACAGGTGTTTGAGAAAACCACACCCAAGAACTCAGAGGTAAATACAGAGTTCTGGGCTTTGTTCATTAAATACAGATTTTTCCCAGATAGAAGAAAAGCAGTGCCAGTGTTTTATCTTTGTGGCTGTGTTCTTCAAAAGCCTTCTTTTCTGAAATGTTAGCTCTTTGTAAGTCCTATTATGCCCTCCTGCAACTTCTGTTAAGATACAAAGGAATATCTTCTTTACATCAAGCAAATATCACACTCAATCAGATATTCTGCAGTGTAAAATATACAGAATGACACATATCACTGGCAATATATGTAGAATAGTAAGAATTCCCAAAGTAAGAATTTAAAATAAAGGTATCCTGGTTTAAGTTCTGATAAGTAGCAACTATACCAGGAAACAAAATGACCAGATAATGCTTAACAGTATGCACTCTCAAGAACTGTTTAAAATATAGAATGAATTTTTGATGAGGTAAAGCTTAATTGGGAAATGTACCTTTTCTTTCTAAGCTTCCAAATTTAATTAAATTTCACAAAACCAGAAAAGACTTGGTATGCTTTGCTGAAGCAACACTAGTCTGATTAAAATTAATCATTCTTCAGCTCAATTCTTTTTTCACTTTCCTAAAGTAACTCTTTTGTTTCCAATTGTCTCTCACTACCAACAAAATCTCTTCCTTTTCCTGAAAGCTCCCGGATATATCACCCAACCAGTTTTTCCAAGAAAAGAGCTGAGTCTGCTGCAACTGGGAGTTCAAACCTGTCTATTTGCATCTGTATTTCAAATGGAACAGGGATAGTCTTTGCAGTATTCCTTGGGTCCTGAGAGAAATAACAACAGTATTTTCCACCATCAAAGCTTCACTCTTCCTAATCTCTATAAGACAAGGGAAATGAAAGAACTAGGAGACAAATCTTTCTTTCAGTCTCTCTTTGGAGTTTGCTATTGCCACACTGAAGGTGATTTGGGGGATTTAGAGATTTCAGTCAGTCTGCTTTAAATTACCATGTTTAAGTGCATAATAACAAGATGTCAAAAGAAGTTGCAATAAAAGTCACATCAAAATTTTAAAAAGTAAATCAAAACAATAAGAGTGAAGAGAGAACATTACAACACTGCATGTATATTTGTTTGTTAGAATTTTCCCAAACCAAAAATCTGGTATTCTAGTGTCTTCCACAGAGCTTTTCAACTTCCCAGAGTTTTGGTCGTGTTGTTTGTTTGTTTGTTCATTTTTCCCCACAAATAAGCTTCCATCAGGGAATTTGCCAGCCATCTTTAGGATTCACTTTGGAGAGAAATCATATTTTTTATATTACTGGATAAAATGTGTCAGAATCTGGATTTGCATCTAGCATTAACCTTGAAAATAACTCTGTATATATTTTACAGTCACTCCCATTTCTATCTCTCCCTTTCAGAGCCCTGGAGAAGAAGTAACTTACAGTAACCATGTACATCAGGACAGAGAGATGTCCCTATTGCTGTGATCACTGTGAATTAGAGGAAGGAGTAAGCCAAAGGTCCATTCCAATCCTGAGAACATTTTAAGTGCTTCTTATCTTCCAGATTGAGAGAAACTTTGCAGCAGAAAATGCCATCACTTGCACTATAGATAGCTATCACATGTGGCCTATATCTTGTATTTCTCTTCTCTGTTCCTCTGAATGTGAACAAGATCTACATGAGGAGAAGAAATTGAAGGAGCAGCAGCTTGGCAGCAGGTATAGAAAAACTTGGTATCTACAGAAAAATATTTTTAATATGGCAGTACCACTCTATGACACTGAAACTGAACGCCATGAACCAGTCCATGTCCATACAACTAAATTCCTCTCACCTCCCAAACAAGACAGGTGTATCAAGATTGCTTTTTAGGTCTCTTCTTCTTGCTAACACCTGAACAAGGCCTTAGTATGGGCTGAGAGATGGCTGACAAAGGCAAAACCACCCATGGACTGTCACGACATGTCACCAGTGTAGCTGGTCAGCTTCCAGGCCCCAGGAACATTCCCTGTCACCAACTGATGCACTTGTATGTGTACAGTGATAGTAGCAGCCAACAAGGCAGGGAGTATTTCAGAAAGGCAAGAAGGCAGACAGGCACATGTTTTGGTAAAATGTTCAGCAAAATGCAATAGTAAGCAAGCTCTGGAACCATTAGTCTGTTGTAGATCCACAGCCTACTCATGGCACAGGACAAATTTGTCATAAGTTGTCCACAAAAGGAAGTTTAGCTGAATTCATCCTGTTTTGGAGTTCCCCATGTTCAGTATATATTGCATAGTTATGCACACATCTTTTTCATTATTCAGGACCTACCTTTTTTATTTTAGAAAGATATTGTGCTTAGCTGCTGACTCATTTCACTAAGTCTCTCACCAGTGAAAAACTGTAGAGAATTTTTAAAATAAAAATATTTCCAGCGCAAAGAATTTTATAGTACATCAGAGCCTTTTTCTCTGCTATGCCATCACTATTCATGATTTTTACCATACACTTAATGAGATTGAGATTCACCTCAAGAATTCTCCTTGCAGCTGGCAAGCATTCCTTGCTCCTTTTCCTTAATCTCATCTGAATTCTCCAAGCAGCACCGTTCCTGCAGTGAAGTTCCCTCCTGACATGCTGACTCTCTGACTGACAGGCAGCATACACATGCCAAGCAGAATGTCAAAGAGCACGACATGATAAAACCAAACACAGCTTAATACAGTTATGATAATGCCAAACTACTTTAAATTCTCTGTACTTTTGACAGACTAGCCATGTACTGCATGTCTTTCAAGGCTGTGCATCTGACTAGAAAAAGTTAGTTTCCTTGGCCCTTGAAGGAGATAAACACCATTTGCATTTTAGAGCGGGTTTAAACTAAAGCTAAGTAGATTGGGGTTTGTTGATGAGAGTGAGATGTTTATTGTGATCTTTCAGACTTGCAAACGTGTATCTATGTATGTTGTGAAAGTTACCTGACTTAAATAGCAGGTTTTTTAGAACTTGTTAAATGGTAAAGACCTGACATATATATTCACATTTGAAATCTGAAAGATAAGGTTATCTGTGGTCATATTTGAGGACAACAACTTTGGGAGGGGATCATTATTTTCTAGAAGATTATCCTTCAAAACTTAATTGTAGAAGTATTTATCTCAGATTTTCTTCTCTTTCAAGCAAAGACAAGGTAAGTAAAAGATGATTTTGGCAGGAAACACAAAACACTGAAAATTAATAGTTAACCCAATACTGATGTTGGGCATGGTGTCTTCTGTCTTCTGAGCCATACTCAAAAAACATCTCAGAAAGGGCCAGCCATCACAGAGCAAACTTTTAGGGGTGCATGCATGGGGCATAACCAGTCTGAATGGTAGGCAGACAATTGCTTGAAGTAACATCCCATCTCTCTTTTATTTAGCAACACAGGAAGAGGCTGAGAATTCAAAAGTTCACTGATCTTTGCAGAAAAAGTGAGGATAAAAGTCACTTTCTGTTACCCATGCACAATAGCAGCAGGAGCAACCCAGTATCTGCACTTCTACAAGGTTTGAAATTTAACTGCTTTTGCCATTTAAAATAGTCCATCATCAACTTCATTGTTGTCAACACCTGCTTTTATGCTAAAACTCCAATTACTCTTGCATCCTCTCTCTGCATTCTTTTGAAGATCTGAGAAAACATTGGTGTGCCTAAATTTTTAAATCTTAGTGGCTGCATGAGCTAGAAATAAACTAAATTATCTCTATCTACATTCTGGCTCTGGCTTTTGTCCATAGACTGTCACAGCTAGAGGAAATTATCAAGATTATGCCTTTGCTTATGAACTCTCTTACATTTTAATAAATGTTTCATTTTGAGCAGTTGACAGCAGAAAAAACAGCACCTCTGAAACAATTAAAAAAAAAAAANAAAAAGAAAAAAAAGAAAAGAAAAGGAAAAAAAAAGAAAAAAAAAAAAAAAGAGCCAGAAACCTCATAGCCTACTGTTGAGGATTAATTTTTTGCCCAAAACCAGATTTTTTTTCCTTGGCAAGCTGAAATTTTGCAAGTTTGCAATCGAGCCAAACTGAACTTCATTATATCATTTAGCTAAATACACTCTCAGTTATGAGAGAGTTCACAGTTCCACTACCTTTCTTACAAGGTTTCAGGAAATCTCCAAAATTCCCTGTCACCCAAGCTGCCTGGCAGGACAGCCTCATCTATGTGGGAGCACAGCCCTTACCTTCACTGTTTTCACTGTCTTCTTCTCATGGCTTCTTATCCAATGTGAAATCTGACCTAGTCTCTCCCCAAAAATCAACTGAGTAAGAGACTGTACAAGTTTCAGTAAACCATTAGAGGACTGTTTGAATATTGATGCAAACCAAAAGAAGATTGTCTACTTGGGAATCTAAAAATACAATTATCTTGAAAATCAGAAAACATTTGTTATTCTAGATGTTTCTAGACTAAATATATCTGCTAAAAGCAATCACATGAATTTTCTAACTTGATGGGATTTCTTAGCTTGTTTTACTAAATATGACATTACTAAGTTTGACTTCTACCCTGAAAAAATCACTGAATGAAAAGAGAACAGTTGTTTGTTAGTAAAACTATATTGGTCATCCCACCACACAGCACTCCACAGTTTTGCTGGAACATTATTCATTTTCCTATCCCTGAGACTATGGTAATTATTTTCATTCCTCCCATCACACTTGCTGATTACTGCTGCTTTTACCTTAGAAACATTTAGGATTCATCTTCACTCTTTACCATGCTGAGAGAGTTACTCAGAACACAGCAGTTTCCAGAGTTATTCCTTAATTACGCTCATTGCTAAAATAATGGCTTGATTTGATAAATACCTTTAATTTGAAACTTTCATGTCTCAATATCTGCACCACAAGTAAAATGCTGAAATCCCACTGACAACCATGAAAGGAATACATCTAACAATATACCTCTGCAATGAAGATATTTTCTTTTTTCCTTGTTTGTTACTATGCCTTAATTTCTCCTTTGGGTTCTGTTAATTGTAGGGTGAAAGAAAAGCAAAGTAATGCAGAGGTGTAATACACATGCATGGTTTGAAGTCACAGACTGTGGTTTGCTATGTAATAATTGAAAATTCTCAGGATGAAGTAAAATGATGGGGACAATGGGAGCATTCCTTGCAGATTCATTGTAGAAATTGGAACCAGCATCCAACTGAAGACCAAGTTCAGCATGAGGGAACTGCTGCCTAAGAGACCTAGTAAAGATTAAGGCAGATCAACTAATACTAGCTGGAACAGGAGTATTTTGACTTCAGTTGGGTTATTCTTGACTTGTATCTTAAATGGATAATGTTCATATTTGTTCTTTATTGCAATCTGAGTTACATAAATTGCTATGCAAGCACAAGATAATGTTTCCAAATAGGCTCATTGGCACATCAATCTATAGCATTATAATCAGCCTGAAGATCAGAATTTTATTTTTTTCATTAAGCAGTGAATGTCAGCTCCATTGGGCATACAAGGTGTCATCAACTTTATGCCAGCTTTGCTGACTCATATAAATATCTACACTTGTAAGCATTCATTTTCTTAGAGCTACAGCACATTATGTACTAAAGGAGATCAGAAGTAAGCAAAATCATCTGGAAAATATAGTCTAAATTTATATTGCTTCTGCTGAGAGGATTAATTTAACTGTCTGGAGAGAGAATATATATTAAGCCATTAATGTTTATAACTCTAGAGACACAAAATAACTCATTTTACACCACCTATCATTACCACACTTGTTTTGTTTGTATGTTCTCAAAATGTTCTTTTGCTTGAGTGCTGAGAGTACCCTGAAATTATTAGGTACTTTTATGTTCAAGGGCAAAAGCATTTTCTGGTTTGAACTTTTCCAACCTTTGAGAAAATTGGATACTTTGTTTTTTAGTTGAACAGCACACACTTAAAACACAGCACACACTTTGCTGAAAACAAACAGCAGCTTCCTTTTCTAAGGATGTGGGCTCTTACCTGCTTTGATGGCAAGGTATATAGATAGTATTATCTGAACTTAAGCTACCCTTTTTAAGTCTCAGCTGCTGAAGCATTTTTTCATAAAGTCTGAGCAACTCCCTCATTTACTGAGCAGCACCCGAGGGCATCACAGGAGGACAACACCCCTTTTGCTGCAGTGTAACACTGGGGCAGAGAGTGTGGGTCATTTTGGCAGCCCCTCTCTTCTTTCCAAGTCATGTGGGCAGCAAAGAAACACGGGGAGAGACGGAAAAACTGCACCATAGCAGAAGCATCAGGGAAAAAAAGTGGATTCAGTCTTGAGGAGAGCTTTAAAATATTCAAACAGAATATTTTTTAAAGAAAGTTATCCCTTGACAGATAATTATTCTATTTCTCTGTCTTTGGAAATGGACATAGAAAAAAATCTACCTCTCTGTGGGAGAGAGGATAGCCTGAATACTATGTAAATTGGCACATGGCTGGGTTCAGCATGTATGTGTAGATTTATTGATGTGGTTTTATGATGTTTTCACTGCTTCTGAAGTCAATTTTCACTAAGTCTTGAAAGTAAAGCTTTTGAATTACATACTGTCTCCTTCTGAACAAAAGCTGAACAATGATTCCAGCTAGTAAAGTACCAAAGACAAGGAGCTATTCAGCTCATCCTGTCAGACAGAGAATAGGTCCTGATTTTATTTATCTTTTTTATTGCACTGTCTTCATTCATATTTATTATTTTAAAATAAGTTAGAAAAACTCAAAACTTTTGTATTCAGGCGGTTCAGGGAAATAAATGGTAATGGGATACTGAAGCATCTCTTTTTAAGGTCGTCAGAACAAAATTGGTAATGGGTGAGCCTTTATTCCTCACAACCACACAAATTAAGCTGACATCATCTTTTACAAGTGGACTCCATTCTGTGAGCAGCAGTAGTGAATAGAAACATCTGGTAACTATGAACACCATTTCACCTGAATTCCAGCTTTTATGGTGTTATTTCAATAGTCCTTGATCTGATAGTTCACTGTAATTTTTTAATATTTTCACAGCTTTATTGTGATAATAGAATAAAAATATCTAGATTTTCACAGCCAAGAACATTTAAACTGATATTAATGCTTCTTCTTTGCACACTTCCAATCATAAACTAACTGGGAGAGCAAGCCAGCACCTGTACAGAACCTTTACAAAAAACAGTTATTTTAGCAGAAAACAAATATCTATTAAACTGATTAAATGCAATTTTAAATACTTTCTGAAGAAAGATTTTTCATACACAAGTTCAGTAAACTGTCATAAAGTATGAGAAGTACATTTTAAATTTTAAGCAATAATTTCACTGCATCTGTACACCTGGCAAATAAAAATTAAACTATAAACACTGCAGAAACAACTTTGCATTTTTCTCATTTTAACTGCAGCTTTAAATTTTTTTTTTTTTNATATATATATATATATATATATATATATATATATTTTAATCAATCTATTCCAGTGTTTGTAAAACTATACAGTGAGGAAGATATTAGAACATCAGAATCACAGTGTTAGCTCTGAAAAAAAATCAACCCAGCCTTGGAAACTTTCCATCAGGAATTTGGCAAAACACTGTGCTGAATTCAGTGAATAACAGAAGCTACTTATCTCAAAGCTGAGGTGTTATGACCATGCTGTTACCGATCACACATTTGCTGGTCTAAATGAAGTGATGCCTTTTTTGCTGGTCCTAAAATTACCAGCCAGACACAGTGTGGGTGATAAAAAGGGCTTACCTTTTTAAGGATCCTTAAGTGCACAATTCACCAAGTGGAAAATGCTGAAGACGCCCACATCTTCATGTATACAATTTTTATAGGTTTTGCAAATTAGCATATTTGACAAGAATCACCAGTTAGAATTATAACGGGTGATGTAATTCTCCTCCCCCTCCCCCCACCCAGTTCAAGCCACTTCTAAGTCCTCTCCCCTCAGATGGAAACTTATAAAAATATGTCTCAAAGAGCTGGTCTCAGTTGTGGTTGCCAGGAAAAACCAAGAACGGATAGGAGCCTCAGGCCCCATGCTTTTGGAATGTGTTATGTCTTTGGAATATGAATGTCCTTCTGCCTATTGGGTAGGGTAAGGAGAAGTACTGGAGCTAGCTGGAATTCAATAATGGAGTTACAAGTGCATGTGTAAAGAATACAGAGGCTATATAAAAGAAAAAAGGCAAAAAATCAGTTTGACATCATAAGCAGGGACCAAAAGGAAATCTAAGTCACACAAAAAACAGAACTTAAGCTGCCTTGTCTTCCAGTCTCAGATGTACAAGTAAGCAAGGGTGAATGATGTCTTGAGGCCCAATACTACCCTACTGCTGTCTTATGACCTAAGTAAACCTTTTCAGTCAGATGAGGTACATTCAGTGTTAATTTCTGTGACCACATTAAAAGTTTCCTGCTTAAGACAAAACACACATAGGAACCTGAGTGCCTCAAACTCAGCTCCGTAATATTCTCAGCTAAGTTGCTTTGACATGTTACAGACTCATGTAGGGCACCTGAGCAGCCTGTTCAACAGAGAAACCTACAAGATGGGGAGAAAAAGGTTGATGCCCAAAATTTATGAATACTTTCATCCAGGGATGAGACAGAGGAACCCAGCTGTTGGAAGATCCAAGTCTCCACAGACCAGATTTAGATGCTTAATGAAGAAGGAGGCAAGGGTATGAAAGCAGTAAGAAATATTTTCTGTGATCGGTGCTCAATAGCACTTTATCTGTACCATGCATCCCACACAGCTTCTCAAAGTGTAAGGCTATGGGGTGAGGGAAGGAAAACTCCACTTACTCCTTCTTTAGGCTGAAAAGCCACACTGCAACAACCAGACTATCACACAAACAATACAGGAAAGTGGATACACTATTAGTGAACTCCAAAATAGAGCCACGAAGGTACAAACTTAGGTTTCCAGGAAACAGTGCTGGCAGGAATGTAGCCAGAGCCCATAAATGCTCTGAGTGCTAGGCAATGACTGACCAAGGTTTTTAAAGGTCTAGCTGTGAGACTGCAATGACCATTGTATCACTTAAATTTTAAACCTCTGTTTATTCCTCATTAGATCTGTCACTTGTGGTGGGCCAAGTAGGAAATTTATGGACTGCAAATCCTAAAAAACTGTAATGTTGCCTACGTGGATGAACAAGTTTGAAAATAATCTTCCACAGTCACAAGAAAATGCAGCATAGATGTGCCTATTTTTACTTCATACATTAATTTCATTGAGGAATAGTATCCAATTTACAAAAAAGTCTGCAAGTCAGGGACCATATCAGAGTAAAAGGGACTAAATCAATTTGAGTTAACCTTTGGGATAAACTGAGTTCCCTCTGATTTACAACTGTACCCTCAAAGGACAGTTAGATTTCCACAATATCTGTGTTAACCTCAAATACATATTATCTATAGGAAGTAGACCACTGTATATAAGTAATTTTGAAGGAAAAGAGAAGATTTCTCCAGGCAGTTTTCTGATGGTCAGTGAATTTTTTTTTTCTGCGAGGATTAAACTGTCTTGCATTGGACTTTGAAAGTAAGGGATCATTTTAAGGGAAAAAAAAAAAATCTGATAGGACAAATGTGTATAATGGCACGAGCTGATAACATAGGATTAAAAACAGAATTTTCCCCTTTATAGAAATCCTCATACTGTTGGCAAGATATGTTAGGTCTGTTGTCTCCCTTCTGCTGAAGCATTAGACAAAGTGACTGCTGGAAGTAGAGTAAGAGACCTGAAGGACCTAAAATCCAATCTGGTGAAGCAGATTGTGGTTTTGTATTCAGAGCTATTTAACAAACTGCACTGTGAATGGAGTCTGCAAAATCAGTACCTGGATAACCTTTAAACAGGATTTTATTTTGGCCAGATGGATCATGGCAGAGCCTATGAAGACTGGGGTCTCGTTTGGCTTGGTAATCAAAAAACATGAGAAATAAGAGCTTTGTGGGAAAACAAACATCACAATTACAGTGTGCTATTAAACAAAGTGCAGAAGCACCTGAATAAACAAAGAGAAATTATCCCTACAGCTTCAGCTAGAGCAGCCACCTCTGCCACCTAATGAGCAGCTTTGCCTCCAGAGCTTGACCTCTAAGGCCCCCTCAGTGGACTCTCAGTCCCCAATTACAACACACTAAAATTCTATGGGACACAAGAAATCGACAAAGCTTACATATTTGTTTAGCTGGCTATTGAACACCTACCATAAAAAATTTCTTACTGCTTTCATACCCTTGCATCCTTCCTCATTAGGCATCTAAATCTTTCTTCCAAAGCTTTTCTAGAGCAGGTTCCTGGAGTAGCCAGCCAGGTGCTCTATTAGCCCTGGCCAAGGACTTGCAGCTCCATTAGTAACTTGTTTGGTCTCTGTCCATTCAGATAGAGACATTACTACACTCCCTGCCTTGTTGCTTGCTGTGGCAAACACATCTCAACAAAAAATATTAAGTAGAATATCAGGAGGATTTGCCATTGCAAACATAAAAAATATCATCATCATCATCATCATAAAATATGAATAGCATTTTGAACCAGAGTCGGAGGAAGAAACTTCAGCAATAAAAATTAACAATGTATCAGTTTACTGCCTTACGGTCCATTGCTTATTGAGTTAGCTCAGTTTCCTCTTTGATGGAATCATAAAGGCTTCAAGTGGAAAAACAATTTGAAAGACATATTTGTTTATGATCTTTCACTACCAAGAGAGAGATCAAACTCACAGTTCTGAAATCATCTTTCTGAGAGGAGTGCCATGCAGAAGACAAGCTGCCTTCACTCAGCAGGGTGTGCTGAGTGCACAGGAGTGCTGAGAAGAAACTCCTCAGAACCGGCACTTTTTCAAGGTGAAATAAAATCCTTGTCAAATCCTGGCAGTGAAGGAAAATGAGAAAGTATGATTAATAGCATCATTAAAAGTAACAAAATAAACTATAAAAACTAAACAATCCAACATTGTGCAGTGAGCCTGAGAATATGAAGAATCCATTTAATTTATGTATGTTTTAGTGGTTTGCTACATTTCTGAATTCTAAAGGGTGTGCAAATGTATTCCCCTTTTAACTGAGCAAAGTTTCTAACATTGGGTTATACAAATATCTGCTATCTCCCTGTATATTCCCACTGGTACAAATAACATATTCCATGGCTATTTAAAAGCTGTTAGTCCCTTCTCCTTTTTCTTCAGTGTAGCAGTGGTCAGGCATTGGAATCAAGTTGCACAGAGAAGTGGTGGAGTCAGCTTCTCTGGAACTGTTCAAGAGGTGTCTGGATGTGGCACTTGGGGATGTGGTTTGAGTGATTATGGTAGAACTAGGTTGACTCTTGGACAAGATGACCTCAAATCCTGGGCACATTCCACTCTTGATGATTTCGGCATTCTGTAAGTTAAGCTGGGATTTCATGTCCAGTTTGCACAAGTAAGCAATGCTGATTTTGGGCTCTTGAAGGAAATATACATAGCATAAAGAAGGGAAAACCTACACAGAAAGCTTCTTTGCTTTTGTTTATATCAAACCAGCTGTTTCTTCTACTGCTTTATTTTAGAAATAGCAACAGCTGTTCAAAAGAAACATAAAGAAAGCCCTTAAATAATCAGTTTGTTCCCTGATCCAAACAATTGATAAAACCCTCTAAGAATGTGACCTTTTCTTGCTTGAACTTTGAACAAAACCATATTTTTATTATTAAATATTCATTTTGCATGGAGGAACTTGCTTTAATTGCAGCTTACTAAAAAATACAGACAGGACTCACTGGTACTTCTGCATTAAATTGATCTACTAAATTGGAAAAGTTATTGTAAAGGATACTCAGTTTATTGCTTTTATCATACAAAAAACACAAATCTCTGTGAATTTCTTAACTCCAAGAATATTCCAGAGAGCTACATAATTGTTAGATCAATGCAACTTTGTTCTGCAACTACAAGAAATATTTCCAAATTTCTAGCCAATACATTATATATCTATAATCATACTCCTGCAAACACACATTCTTTTTGCTCTAACTCAGATCCATTTTCCCCCCCTATCATTTTTATTTGAATTTTCTTTTGATTCACACAAAGTAGAAAGGGACACAGAGTGTTGTTTTATAAATTACCTCTGTCCAAGGAGAACATTTTCTAGTTCCACAGAATGGAGAAAGAGGTAGGTCCAGGCAATCAAATCAGTCAAATTAAGATCCTGTTCTTCCCTTAAAATTAATTTCCTGTCACTCAAATTTCTGCCAGTTATTACTCTCAACCACCCAGACACTCCTGTGGAGAGAAGGCTTGACAAAACATTGGCTGTACTATATGATTGATCTTCTGACTCAGAGAAGACCAGACATCCCACCACTTCTCACTTAAATTTCACACATTTTTTCATTTCCTGATTCTGGTAATATCACAGATTTCTCTTACTACTAACTCATAAGTCACTTTTTTCTGCCATTGCACTGTCATGACCAATCTCACTTTACCTAAAACCCATGTGCAGTACTGTCTTGGTTTGAAGGATAGGTGTCTGCTAGAGACAGGCAGGGACTCCTTCAGAATGGAAAATTCAAATACCCTCCCTCCAAATTATTATAATTTAGAAGATTAAAGGGGCCTTCAAGCAGAGGTATGGGGATAGGAATAACAGTTCTTTACTAGTTTGTATAACAAGGCAAACAAACAACAACTACAGCATTAATAATAAAGAGAACCAGGAACCTTGAGGGCTTTGTTTCACGAAGCCCAGGGCAGTTTGATCTTAGTGCCCCTGCAGGACTTGGAGAGCACCAAGCTGGAATGGTGGAAAATCCCGGGCTGGTGGATGAAATATATCATAGACCCCACTGGTGGCAGCTGGAATGGTGGGGATGTTCCCGCAGGGCAGGCAGTGCCGGGCCACGGAGCCACAAAAAGCCTCCAAGCAGTGGCCAAGAAAGTGGTGGCAGTGGGACAGGGCTGGCCCAGCAGGGCAGGAGGAGGCAGCTCAGAATTCCTGGGCACATGAGTAGATGGTGGTAGATTGTTGGTGTTGTATTAGGGATAGCGGGAATAACGACACAAGACTTTCCAGCTTGTTAGCAAAGTGAGAGTGATCTTTATTCTTCCAACCTTCTTTTATAGACAGTTCTGAAAGAATAACGTTTTATTGGTTAGCAAACTAACACAAGACCGTCATTGGACAGTTAGGAACAACACCCCTCAACCGTTTTCTTGCAAGTAAGCAACAGGAGCCAAACAACACCTGCAAGGATTGTTTCCCTTCTCCAAGGGCTGTTTGAACTCCTCCTCATAACTTCTCAGGCCACTTTCTCGGGCCTATGTGAGAAAGTTATGTAACTTAGTTTCACACAGACACTGCGCTGCTGCCTGATTTCTCGCATTCAGGATCCACAGTAGGTCTCCCAGGACCAGATGTGGTGGTGACAGTGAACTCCTCCTGCAGCCAGCAGCAGCCTCACGTCCTCTCCCTGATGCCGAGAGCAAGAGAGCCAAGCTGCCCCCAGCCTTGCCCTTTACCTGCCCCAAAACTCACGTTATCTCCCCCTCCAAGAGAAACTCCCAGAGACCCAAAGAAGTGTAACCAGGTGCTTCAACTCCTCTCCTTTGGTCCCTTTGTTATGCTTAAGTACCTACAAGTATGCAGTAGTTGGTTTCCTAGCAAATTATGGGAAAAAAATCTGTAAGTTAAAAAAGAAACAAATCTAACTCCCAACAAGTACTTTCTCTCCCCACCACCTATTATTTTTCATCTTTATTTTCTGTTGTTTTCTCCACTAATTCTTGGAATTTATGTCTTCCTTTCAGCATCCTTTCTTCTTACCTCTGAAATGACTAGAATTCATAAATGTATATTCCACAAATCATGATAGCAAAATAGTAAAAAATATCAAAAACAAACCCCAGATTTTAATAAAGCCATCTCACAGTTATTGTTATTAAATAGAAAAGTTTCATTTCTATGATAGTATTGTTTTTATCTCTGAGGCTGATTGCATTTTTGCCATCTGCATGCTGGCTATTGAAGATGATCAGGTCATGTTTCACATTAGGTCAGATTGAGTAACTAGAAGCTTCAGAGTGTGTTTGACTAGAACAATGAAATCACCATTTTAGCAACAAAACTGGACAATTTTTTAATAAAGTATTATCATAATGAAACTTCTTAATCAGTTAGGTCTTGATGTAAATTAACGATGACTCACAGATATGACTTAGAGCACTAAATAAACAAACAAAAACCCATATCTTCTCCCACCCAGAGGTTTATCTGATTGCCAGAATTAGGTAGATAATCATAAGAGGCATGATTTCCTTGGGGCTTGGTTGTTACTTTTATCTTTTTGCTATAAGCACTTTGGAAGAAAATAGATCTTCTAACCATGTAACCTTGGCTTGTGCTGCATCTCAAAAGAATTGTGGTTACAAAGGCTGGCATGTTTTCCAGTCTGCAAACTATCCTCACACCCCTTAGGTTAACCAGCTACAGTGTTTCTCTCTTGTACCATGTTGTCTGCTCCTCTCCAAATTTTTGAAATTACATGATTTCAAACAAATACATCTTAAATATACCTTGCAAAAGTTGATAGCAAACTGCTGATAGGGAGGTCAGTTATCCCAGGCATGTTTGTATTCCAGTAAAGGTTACTTTCCTTTTGGTTTGAAAACTTAAACATTGCTAGAGAGCACAGTATATAGAATCATAGAATCATGGAATGATTATGGTTGGAGGGAATATATAAACTGAATGCTAATGAGACACAGGGCATTGTATTCCGGCACAGAAGATTTATATCATTTTTTCTCTTAGTACAAGCTTAATTGGCTATTTTAAGACCCCGGGATTAAAATTAATAGTTCATGTTTTTCCTTATCAAATCTATCCTATGAGACTACACAAGATAATTAAGACATACAAGAGGATTTCAGAAAAAAATTAAAGGAATTTATGTCAGGGCTGGCAGGCTTAAAAATTAAGCATACCTGCTTGGCTGTTGTAAGCAATTGTGTTTCCTTGCCCCGCTGGCCTGCCTACTAGCAACATTCTTTGTAAACCAGTGAAGTGCAGAAACACTGTGAATATTTTGTCAGTGTCTCTCTGCCTTTAAAATTAATAGAAGGTGTCTTTAATTATAAATCCTTACTGTATTCATTTTCTTGAGGTATTATTTAAATAACTGACTCCTTATACATACCTTGAAAATTAAGCTTATAATTTAAATCTTGTGAATCAGTTTTTTGTGACAGATTGGGTACACAGGCCATCTCTCATGGGGTTTTCCACAGCCTGGCTCCAGGACAGATCAACTCAACTTCTGCTGAATTTAATGGGAATTTATTTGTGAAATTTCCATGACAGTGAGTATAGCTATATCTGAGTCAACAGATACAGGTAACCAGGGTGACCACCAAACCACAGCTGAAATGCAAAGAGTAGATTTGTTTCATTGCCTCACTAACAGTGCCAGACAGCACAGACACACGAGGACACAGGTTCAGTTAGGTTTAGCTAATCCTAGCAAAAAGCTAAAGCTAAAGCAAAAGCAAAAAGCTAAAGCAAAAAGTGGACACCAATGAGCACTAGATTCTCATATACAGTCAGGAAAGTAAGCCCCATAACAAGCACAGAACCCTACTCATTACTAGTTAACCACAAATGTTGGAATGCTAGAAACTTAGATTTAAGATTTTAGTATATAGTAATATGTCTGAGTCAAGATGGAGGATTTTGGGTGTTCTCCAAAAAAGTCCTCCTTCTTCATCACCTTCTTTCTTCTTCATGGGTATAGGAGGTTTTCTGTAACTGGGTGAAAAAGGCCTGCATTGCGGGCCTTGGGTGGTCATTATTGGTTCAAAAACATAAATAATATAGGTGTCACCTTGTTATTGGGTAATTATCACTTAAATAACCTTGGAAAGAGTTAGAAGCCCTCCATTTTACCTCGTTTCCCTAGCATGCTAGTTAAGCTCATGGCTCATGAGTCTGTAAATACTGTAAATAGATAAGATACAATAAACAACCAAGTCTGAACTCGATCTTACGTTTCTCGTATATTATTCACCCTGACCTTGGAAAGAGAGGAACAGAAGCCAAAACTGTAACACACTAAGAGATCTATATTCAACCTAGCACATTCCAATCAAACCTGTCTATCTCAAACCCCACACAACCCACACTGGCCACCAAGAAGGACTCTTGTGGTTTAACCCCAGCCAGCAATCAAAGCACAAATAGCCACTCACCCACTCCACCACAGCAGGACTGGGGAGAGAATCAGAAAGGTAAAAGCTAAAAAACTCATGGGTTGAGATAAAGACAATTTAATAGGGAAAATGAAAGCCATGCAAAGCAAACCAAGAGCTTAATTCACCACTTGCAATGGGCAAACAGGAACTCTGCCATCTCCAGGAGAGCAGGATTCCATCCCATGGAACAGTCACCCAGTAAGACAAATACCATCACTGCAAATATTTTCCCCTTCCACCTTCTTCACTCTATATACTGAGCATGAGGTCATGTGGTCTGGAATATCCCTTTGGTCAGTTTGGGTCACCTGTTCTGGCTGTGTCTCCTCCCAACTTCCCAAGCACCCCCAACATCCTTGCCAGCGTGGCAGTATCAGCAGCAGAAAAGGCCTTGGCTCTCTATAAGCCCTGCTCAGCAATAACAGAAGCATCTCTGTATTATCAGCCCTGTGATCCCACAAAACCAAAACAGAGCTCCGTACTGCTCACTGTGAAGAAAGATAACTCTGCCCCAGCTGAAGCCAGCACAAGCTAGCAGTCCATGAACCCCATAAATATACTGCTTTAGCTTCTGAAACTAAAAGGCTGTTAACAGTTCTCCTGAAGCTGTAGTTAATGTTTTGTAACAAATATTTGGACAGCTTCAGCCTCACAGAATAGTATATACCACTAATGCCACATCCTGGTGGCGGAAAGTACTGCCTTGGCTGAATGAAAGCAATAGATGCTTTGCCAAATCATCCCAAAGCAAATGAATTCACCAGTCCTCTGTCCAAATGTGCAGTGTTTGCCAGGTAGAGACCCGTGTCTTGCTTCAAAACTACCATCTTAAGTATCTTGATCTCATTCTTCTGAGTAATACCTGAACTGTCCAGGTTTAGCCATTCCAACTTCCTGGTTAGAGAGCACAGCTGGCTCTCCTCTGGGACAGGAGAAATGGGGTTCTGAAGTCTTCTTCTCTAGGCCCAGCATGAGCACCTTACATCCCACAGGAGATACAGTACTCAGGACGTGCAGAAGCACCTCCACCATGCCTCTCTCAAGGCTGCATCTAACCTCTTAGGAGAAGACATGCAACAGATGCAGGGCACTAAATGGATTTGTATATTGATCTGACTCCAAAATAAAACATAGGTAGAAAGAATTCATCTGTACATAATACCACAGAGAGAGACAAACTTCTCCCTGTGTGTTAGGAGACCTGCTTCCTCCTGTAAAGAAACCCTCTGTTTTAAATCAAACCACAAGGCTTTCAAACTACTGCAAAGTTTATGATGATTTCACTAAGATAACAACCCATCTATATTCCACCAGATGTTCCCACACATCACATTTACTCCTCACTCTTTAGTGCCAGTGTACAGAGATTTGGTTTTCATACTTTGACTCTTGTAATAGCCCATTTTTGGAAGGCACACACAGTTTATCAGCATGATATTGCCCGTTAAAGAAACTTCAAGCTCTGAACGTATGTACCTGTTTGCCACAAAATGCTAAATGCCACTTTCAACTGTACAAGATGTCTGTATCAGCCACTGGTATAAATTTATCAGATGCTGGCTAAAGGAGGTCAACAATTAAAGCTGTCAGAAAAAATATATTTGAAATCCAGAAAATCCTAAGTTCATCATCAGACAACAGGCAAATACAAAATGGAAGAACACATCCTATTGCCTGTAAAGACATTGATGACTTCCAAATGGAGGAAAGAAATTTGTGTCACTTTTAAGGCACAGAGTGTTATTGTGCTAACAGCCCACATCATCACATCATCATCAGTTGTACTACTACAGCAAGAAACATTAATGTACCTTAAAAATAAAAGCTGTTTTGTGAAACTAGTGTTTGACAAGCTATAAGCTTTTTTGGTGGTGTTGGTTTTTGGTGGGGTTTTTTTGTTTGTTTGTTTGTTTTTGTTTTTTGTTTGTTTGTTTTTTTAAGTTCTTCATTGGTAGGTGAACTATAGAGGTTTGGTTGGAAAAAGGTTGCATTAAGCAGATGATCATATGAGGTTTCTATATACAGGTTTAGAGCACTCTCAAAGCTCTGTGCAACTGAAACGCAACAGCTCTGCCGTTATTAAATGAAAGGTAAAGACTTATGCACATTAAATTTGGCTCCCTTCTAAACAGATTGGAAGGTCCATCCAACAGCACAAAAAAACCAACTAAAATCACCTCCTCTTTGGCCAGCACCACGATTTCTGGCCTTTACCACTTTTGGTTTACACTGGTAGGTGAAAGCTGTTAATCTATAGCTTTCCCCAGTGCTATGGGAAGTTTGTAAGAGGAGGTTTAATCAGCATATCTCAGAATAAATCAGAGTGCTAAGTGAGCTTCAGCATGCACACTATGTACACGATTTCTCCAGGCCCCTTCTGGCCCTATTTTCTGTAACCTGCAATTGTTTCAGGGTGTTACCTTACTGATTCAGCTTAGTTTTGCCATAAGCTCCTCACATTACCCCATGCTCTTCTAATGCCACAGCTTTTGTAGTGGAAACAAAATCTATTGCATAACTTGGTGACAAAAATTGATTCAGCTGAAACCTTCAAAGAAGAAATTTCTTCTTCAATGAAGAAATCTTGGAATCTTGGGTTCAAAAGAATACCCTCCATCATGGCCATGCCTTAGATGAGGTTTTGACGCAATGATGTGTATGTAGCTAATAGAAAGAGTGGGAAACACAACAGTTTTAAAATAATGACAGCAAAGCATTGAAGTACATCTGAAAAATTTGCTCAGTAGTTTCTTTATCAGGAAGAATCAGTTGAATCTTGCCCTGATTAAAAGAGATAGAGCAAGGCCTTAACTTTACAGACTGTGTCAAAGCTGATTTCACAGTATTAGCCTGGGCTGTACTTCAGATGAAGTGCTGATGCCCCTCCAGACAGATTATTTATCACAATATATTACAGCTGATTCATGAGTACTGAATGCTAAGGATGCTGCAAAGCTAATAATGATTGCTATGAC
Source organism: Rhadina sibilatrix (assembly GCA_013400275.1). Taxonomy (NCBI): domain Eukaryota; kingdom Metazoa; phylum Chordata; class Aves; order Passeriformes; family Phylloscopidae; genus Rhadina; species Rhadina sibilatrix. Next base: position 89,672 of record VWYO01027906.1, read on the forward strand.
TCCTAGCTTACCATCACTGCTCTGAAAGCATGTAATTCATTTCAGGAAGGTGAGAAAGCTATTAAAAAGTAGCATAATGTGACTCATTCTGTCAGGCAGTATAAATAGTGTAGGAGAATTGGAGTTTGTCAGCATGTCTTCTGGCTTTGGATGTCTCTAAAGGGTAGTTCTCTTCCCCTCCAGATTGGTATTGTGCTTCCTGTTCTTTAGTTACCTACAACAGAAAACTTGATTACCTATGACAGAAACTATCTGTTATTCTGATAGAAAGTTTTGGTTCTTTCAACCAGTATTTTACTATTTCATGGTACTATTTCCATTACAAAATGGAAAGCTGTTTCACTACTGAAAAACCCCGCACCATACTTGTCTACTAAAGGTTTAGTCACAGGAACAGCAAAGAGGAGTAAATCCTTCATATAATACTAGGAATTCACGATTTACCCAACTTCAGGTGTATGTGCAAGTTTTTATGTGTAATTTGCTCTGGAACTGCAATCTATGAAGATTACAATTCAAAGGTGGAAATGCTGCCTTTGTAAAGCATGCAGAAGTGGATTGTAGATGTCCTGCTGGTGTTTGCAAGATCTGCTGATTGTGCTTAACCATCCCAAACTGTTTAAACTTCCCTTCCTATCCTTTGTTATGAACTGTGGCCTATACTGTACTTCTCACTGGGAAGCAGTCCTCAAAATATTTTCTCTTCTGGATTAGAATGCATTTCTGGGCAAAGTAGAAAACCACGGCTAACCCAGCTCTTAACAGAGTAACATTAAATCACAGTTTCAGTTTCCTTTAGAGAAAGCATTTTGAGCTTGTTAGAAGGCAAAAAAATTATTGAATATGTGAGTCAAGGTTAATAAATGCCTATGTGATCCTGCCTGAAACAATAATTTTCATGTGAACCCTAAAGTCTAACATTGTCACAAGGAGTAACAATGATATATATGAGGGGTGAATCCCTGTAGGAGCCTCTTTTGTCTTTAGCCTGGAAAAAGACCAATGTTGCCCCATTCCCATGCAGTCTTCTAAATTCTGAGTTCATGACTCCTACTAAGTTGCTCAAAATCTTGCAAATGGATCACAGAAAAAGTAAAAAGATTAGTGCATGTAGGCTTCCATTGTGTCCCATACTCTTTTAGCTGTAAGTCAGCCCCAGGCAGTCCTCCTCCATTCAGAGATCACAGAAAGATTAATTTCTCTTCCCATTTTAAACAAGCTTTGTCAGTTCTTAGAGAATGCAAATAGTAGTCAGAAGGAGAAGAACTGATGGAAGATGATAACATTCTGTCATAAAATGTGTGAAATTAAATTTAAATTAATTTTAGTATATTCATTTCAGGTAAGAAATAATTATTTCCAGCGGTTAGAAAAATTCTTCAACATTTTAGACACAATAGTTATTAAATCTTTTCAGAAATTACCAGTAGACTTTTGAAGCTGTAATATAAGGGGCCTTTACCTTAGAAAGTATATTCAGTCTGAAATAGAACCTGTAAATGGATTTTTCTTATCATCCTTGAAGAAGTGTAAACTTAATCTAGTTGCTGGTTCTTTATCTCAATTCCTTTTTAATTGACATTCTGCTTAAACTAATGAAAAACCACCCTCTCTAAAGTCACTGCAGTTACTACCTTATTCTGGCCTTGTCAGGAATGACTGACAGAAAGGTGAAGCTTAAACACTGATAGTTTGAAATCTTCCTGTTAATCCAAAGTCACTAAAATCTTAGAACTCTTCAGACTGAACATATAGCTATTATTCTTTGTAACTAACTTCAAGAGGATTTGAAATGCTAGATAACATGATTCAATAAGACCTTGGTACACGCTTAAAACTCCACTTTAAAAGACTCATTGGCTTATTAGATACTGTGATTTATCCTAGAAATGAAAGAAGGATCAGAAAAAAGAAGCATCAGGAAAAAAAACACCCTTAAATTTTTTCTATTTTTGAAACATAATCTTTCCTACCTTCCTGTAATTCAAGCTGCCAGTTTCTCCTGAATAAAGCTGTTAGTCAGAGCCCAGATCCAGCAGATGAAATCCTGACTGAGAGGAAGTGAAGCTGAGCCAAGCAAGTCCAACCTACAGTAGGTCACTCTCAATTCCCATAACCTATGGCAAATGTGCTTTTCCTGGACAGAGATGCAACTTGGTGACACAGGGTATTTTATCTTTCAGAAGCACATCATTCAGTTTATGTACCACATCATTGCTGCACAACAGCATTGGACTGGAAGAATATTTTCCAATGCCACAGGCTAGGGTAGAAAGAATAATGATCCCTTCTAATGATAGCCAAGGGTTTGTTGGTGTTTTTTTGTTTGTTTGTTTTTTGTTGTTGTTGTTGTTGTTTTTGTGGTGTTTTTGTTTTTGTTTTTGTGGGTTTTTTTTTTTTTTTTGGAATAAATAATTCTGTTTTTTAAAATTTGGGGGCAAAACGTAAGTAAAACCTTGGGTTAAATTTCTATACTAAGCTTTTAATTTGGGGGAAAAAGGTACATTTTGTGTTGTAATGTGACCAACCTTTTAACCAACCCTATTCATCATTTCACTCAATATGTTCAATATGTTATTAATAAATTAAATATTTGCTGAGCAGAAGGTTAACATATTTATTTTCTTTAAAGTTCATTGAGTGTTTACATGCATTTATGTTTTATATATTAACACATTGCTTTACAAGCCATCCTGTTTTGTTTTTTGGGGTTTTTTTACTGTAATCATTTGAGCTACAACTATCAATGTACTTCTTGGAAAACAGGGCTGTAATTCATTCTTGTCAGAAACAGATGGCTGAGAAAATGAAAGCAAAAACAGCAGTGAAAGACAAGGCCACCTGGGTCCATCAAGCTGATGAGAAAAGCCTGTGAACCTAATGCCAGTGGTACCTGGAGCCAACACAAGCTGGCTCTCAAAACAAGAGCTAGGAATCAGAATAATGAAGAGGGGGAAATAATAACAAAAAAATAGCAATAATTTTAAAGAAAAAATTCCTAAGAAGCTGTAGGAGAAGCAGGAAACAGTCCTGGGAATTTTAGGCGGACTACAAGACCACATGAAATCAGTGGGAAATTGGCCAATCAGGACTTGTTACCAGTTCTATTTCTGCTTACAGATATGACATGTAGCACGATGCTGAGGGGAATACATGCAGAGCAACCCACAGAGACTTGAGTCCCTATACTGCACTTAGCAAAACTCACAAGGATGCCCATATTTCACATGCAAACAATAATGCTGTGAGGCTTAAAGGTACAGTACTTGTGAAAGATATGGAGGTACAACCATAAAGCACAATATTAATTGTGGTGAAACAAATGCCTTGTTCAAATTGCAGTGCTAGTCACGGGTTGCAGTAGCAGTTATCTGCAACCACAGCCACTTTGAGCTTTTGGGTTTTATTTAAAAAGCTTAATTGGAATTTTTATTACTCCCAATTAAGCTTTTTAATTAAAAAGAAAGTTAAAAGAGGCTGGAGGCAAGTATTGCTGAAACTCATATCTGCATAGACTCTGAAGGGGAAGAAAGGAGTTTTGTAAAATTGCAACTGTCAGCCAGATGCAGCTTTCAGTTTCAGCTTACTGCTGATCCCATTTACCTTGCCAGTGGCATGCTGCAAATGCAGATACACACGTCTGCTTGGAAAAACAGGCTTTCAGCTTTAAATAGCACTATAAGACTATAAATCCTGTTTCATTCCTGCAAAGGACACATCACATGAGTAAAAAATACTACCTACTCCTCCATTTGGAAATGGAAAAATACTACCTACTCCTCCTTTTTTTTTTTTTT
>VWYO01027908.1:0-71341 GCA_013400275.1 Rhadina sibilatrix
CCCGTATTTTACCCCTTTTTTAAGCTCTCAGTCTGGACCTTACCCCACGGCCCACGTGCGGACTTTGGTGCGTGGTGCGCGTTGCGCCCCGCGCCGCGAATCTTCCACCGCGCATTTCTCACGGCTCCTTTTGGCCGCTGTCTCCGCGGCTCGCTGCCTTGTATTTCCACGTCGTATTTCCACGGTTCTTCAGACCGTGCCCCGCGTCTCCTCGGACACAATCTATTTCCGGCTCTCGGCCGTTCCCCAGGGCTCAGGGCCGTGCTCTCTCACAATTCCAGATCGCGTCTCCCACATCTCCGGTTCTGTCCGTGCACTCTGCACGTTCTGCAGAGCGCTGTTTGCCCACGTCTCAGTGCCCGCAATGCACTTTCGGTCCATGTTCACCCCCCCAGCCCGGGCAATGCCTTCCCAGGAGCTGTGTTTGTTTCTGTGTTTGGTTCTCTGTGTGTTTCTGTGTGTGTTCCTGTGTTTGTTTCTGTGTTTAGTTCTCTGTTTCTCTGTTTGTTTCTCTGTGTGTTTCTGTGTTTGTTTCTGTGTTTCTGTGTCTGTTTCTGTGTGTGTTTCTGTGTGCTCCCCGCTCGGGTCCCGCTCCGCCGTATTTTGTGCCGTCCCGTGACCGGAGCTTTCGCTGTTTTGTGTTCGCTGCTCGAATTTCGTTCGCGACTTTGAGTCTCCCATCTCTCGAGTCCCGGCTCGGCTCAGCCGTCGTCCCCTGCGATCACGTCGGGTCATCAGCTATTGCAGAAAGTCAGCTGAGATTCCATTTTCTTCGTGTGGGAAAAGCCAATTCTTTATTCACATCACTTACTTTATACAGTTTTCACAGACCTCGTGTGCAACACCAACTGGCTGGTAGTTTTCTTACCACTTCATTTATTGGTCAGAAGGTGATTTGTGTGTACGTGCTAAGATTCAGGTTGTTTACATTTTTCCTTTGTGGGTTCTCATGGAACAGATCCTGCTATTTACACAGATGCATTTGTTTTTCAACCCAAGAATAGGTTATTGTNTACCTTGGACTATATAGAGTGTGTATATTTTTATATCAATATAAAACACACACTATATAGCAAGCATTAAGTTTTATCTATCACATATATGCATACATCCTGTACATATACACCATTATAATGCTATACCACTGTATATATTGTGTATACTACATCTAGTACTATATTATGTGTATGGTAGATATCAGCATACATGTAAAGCCAAATATAATAGATTTGTACAAAATTTACTATGATCAACTACTTAACTGTTCTGCCAGTTGATGTTTTGTCTTCTTGTAGACAAATGTTTATGGCCATCATGTAGAGGAGAGTAACTGTTTAATAAGAGCAGGTTGAATTCTTATCTTTGAGATGCTCTGAGGGTCTAGCGGCATTTTATGGTTCTAGTTCTGGAAGCTTCTTGGCCTCAACAACAAAGAGTGGCCTAGCATGCATCCAGCTAACGTTTATCTTCGGGCTTTGTTGCATCAAAAGGCCTTTCAGCAACAATGAATAAAGCATCCAGTGAGGGCTGACATCTTAAGGGTGGAGCCACATTTTTTCTGTTGGGTTTGGTGGGATTTTTTTCCCTGCATAATTTTGGCTTTTCTGTAGGGCTTTTTTGGTGGACTCAAAACTACCCTGCAATTGTGTTACTGTCAATATCATACTTCCACTGCTAAATACAAATATGTATGCAAAGTCCTTCACCGATTTTGGGGGATGTATCCATCTCCACTACTTACTCAAATACTTGTCAGGCATTATTTAAGGAAATTTTTAGGAGTTTGCTTGCATGGAAGGACCCCAGGGCAGCACGAGTGCAAGCATGGAGTGAGGAGAGGGGAGCTGTGTCCCGGTGGGAGCTGGCACGTGGTGCTCTGACTCTTACCAGTGCTGGCAAGGGCAGCAAGCAGCAGAGAGCCTGCAAGGGCAAGACGGTGCCTTATCTCCTGCTGCTCCTCATCTGCCTCTTGCATGCAGCAGGGCAGCGAGAGCTATGGCAATGCTGAGAGAGAACTTGTTGAAGCTTGCCATTTTCAGGCTGTTCTTCTAGGGAACTTAGCTGTGGCCATCTCAATTAAGTATGATAAAATCACTATTACCAAGACCATCTTTAATTTAAAAAAATTTATTTCACACTTCTATACAAATATCCACAGGTAATTTCTAATCATGGAATGATGTAGCATTCTTAGCTGGTATAACAAAAGTTTGAGATAAAAATATACCAGTGACATGACTTACTTTTCAAGAACTTTAACACTGCTAAGACATTCACGTTCTTAGATAAGGGCCACAATCTGATTTTATATTCAGGGATATTTCTCAAGCTTCTTAGCCCCTGATTAGCCTGGCTTCTGATGCTGCTGAGCCTTTAAGCAAATAAGCTAGGATTCTAGAAGCTCAAAAATTGGTAACATCTGAATTAATATGTAAGCGTTCATAAAGTCAGGGTCATAACATACTGAAATTATCTAGTTTAATAGACTCATCTTTCTTAACACTAAAGGTAACTTTTTAGGTGACCACACCTTCCATGAAGGTACATTCAAAGTTAGCAGTAAAAGTAAGATACTTGACAACTGCCCTCCTAGTAGGTTTTTACCCTATGAGGGGAAAAAGTACCAAGAGGTTTTTGCATAGTTCATATTACAAGCAATTAACATGCATACTTTTTGAGCAGAATTTTGTTTCACATGGAATACACAACTGTGAGCTAAATCTTAGTTCTTAAATAGTACCAAGGCTTTAGAATATGGGTAAAAAAGTAAACTCTTTAAATTATTTTCTCAGTTATGTTACAATAACCAGATTACTAATAACATGACTCTACTTTTATCAACATTCAGGTATTCAAGATGATTCAGTAGTCTCAACATGGATCAGCTCAGATCCTGAGTTTAGGTAAGTAAGGCATCTATAGCCTCCTTCAAGTGCTGTATAACAGTTGCAGTAGTCAATGCCTTTTGCCAACCAGCAAGTCTTATAAAGCTGGAAAGAGGTTTCTAAAGGACTTTACACTTTCTTGCAGTGAGTATAAAACATTACTTCAGCATGGTGTCCAAACTGATAAACAGTCCACAGTAATATACAAATCATGCTACAGTACCTGATGTTAAAAGCATCAGGAAAAGAAAGCACCCATACACATCATTTGCATAAATATTTACATTTTCAAAAGCATTGGCACCTTCAGTGATTTATTAAAATGCAGTGAAAGCCTCAGGTCTCATAATTTGAAGTTCAAAAACAAACACAAAAACCAGAACAGTGGATTTAAAAGTTCAGTAGTCTTTGGCCTACCAGTTAGTCAAAGACAATGTTTTATAATAAAAATAAATACAAAAATGACTAAAAATATATATATACAGAAAGTACATCTAATATTCAAGCCTCTCTTAAAAAAAACCTGTGTATATTTGTTGCGATCAAGAATCACACAATCTGATCTTAAAAAAAAAAACCCAAAATCAAGCAAAATGACCCACTGCACATGTAATTTAAGGTGATGCTCTTTGTTAAGCCCTAACTACTGCAGCAAAGGTTATGACTAAAGCAGACTTGCAGGTCTTCAGTTATACTTGAACAAAGCGTGATAAGGCCACTGTGTGTTTATAAAGCACTGTCCATTGAGGGAACAATGGAGAATTCATCTTGACCTTAATCATGCATTCCTTAAATAACTAAGAAGAAAGTCAGGATCACAGGAGGATCAAAAGATCTGCTGTAGTGGTTTTGCTTATTTTGCAGAAAAGACCCTAAATCAGCATAGTATTTTCTAAAATGTGGGTTAGATTTAAGGGTGATGAAGAGGCAGTGTGGAAATTAAATAAGGCAGATAAAGTCTGTTGAAGCCATTTTAGCTGTGCAAATAGAAGCCTCAATATAAGTAGTAATATCTACAATCAAATGGTGACTGTCCATAGTGTTCACAGGTCTAACTCCATCAGTATTCCAAGAATAAAAACCTTAACCTCTATCTGAACTTTGTGGATAAACAACATTTTTGCCTAAGAATAACTTTCATTTTCATTCCATTTGGTGAACCACTGTTTTGTCTCAAGGTCTTGGCTTTTCCCATCTTTGATCTGTCGCTCCTCCTTCCGAATTCTCACAGCGTGATAGCGGGGGACACTGTCTTCGTACCTGGAACGCCGGAAGAACCCGCACTGCGCAGAGATGGAAAAGAACACTTTAGGTGTAAGTTGCTGCCAAAGTAGTACAACTGTAGAGGCAGTAAATTCTTCCTTGACACAAATATGCAGGTAAGAAAATTGAAAACATAAGTATGTAGGCCAAAAATGCAGCATATTTAGCTGTAAAAATGTGAGCCAAGAGGTCTGCATTAGCTGTTCAGCAGCAGTTAAGACAAAGGGCATGCTCTGACTATCCATGGTAACCAATTACCTTAAAAAGATTCCCTCCACTACAAAGCTGTTCATTCATCTAATAAGGACATTTTCTGCTACACACAGGAAAGCTGATTCTCCTGAATCAAAGGTAGGTAGGTACTTCAGTGTCTTCCTGTATGGTGACATGATTTACGCTTAAGAACCTACAGAAAGACTTCCAGAACATTGAAGAAAAGTTACCCTAAGGGCCTTGGTTTTCAAAGCACCATTTCCACTTCAGTCACCTGAACTAACTACACACATGCTGTACTAGAATCCTGAGTCTTGCTTAGTTTGCCATGGGATGTCACCCTGGATGAAATCTGTAACAGCTTATTTGTGTTCTGCAATTTTTTTATTCAAAGCCGCTGTAAAAACTGATTTTGAATATTGAGGAATGGACTAAAATTAATTTCCAAAACAAAAGGGAGCTATGGCCACAATATTACGACGATAATGATAGGTACACACTCAGCTTTATATCATCATGGATCACTTATGGATCAAGATTCAGGTTAGGAGACATCGTGCCATCCAGCTGTCATTAGATACTGCTTGAGGTAAGAACATACTAAAGTGGGCAAGGTTTTGTTTATAGTATTTAGGGTGCTGGATTTTTTTGGTTCCATTTGATCAATATTTTAGGGCTTTTTTTATATTAAAACTTAGATTAAAAAAAAACCCCACAGTGAGCAAAGATGAAATCTTTAGCCATCACATAGTTTCATTAAACCCTGTTTTGAAATAATTCATAAAGAATTCCTTCCCACTCTCTCATCCCAAGCACACTTATGGATACAATGTACATGCATGTAATATCTTAAGTGGAATAAAGGTTGCTGGAAGCATAAATCATCATGCATCTTGTAACTGCAGCAAAGTGTTTTCCTAGAGAAGTGCACCTTGGAACTCAGGTAAAACAGATGTTTCCACAGCAATAAATTCTCATTATGAAAACCCTTCTCCAATGTAAGCAATATATACCTTTCAGCATGCACTAAAGGTTAGTAAAGCAAATTTATGCATTGTCCATGTAGCCTAATCTTTACATCTTAACTCTACAGCATTGATTCCCATCTTGCAAGCTTAAAGATGCACTTGTAATGTTAAAGCATAAATTTAAAAAAAAAACTAAAGCCCACTCCACCAGATCACCATGGTTTTTTTTTAAAAATAAATAAGAAGCATTTTAGACCAGGGTAAACCTCTGTGTGTTCACATGCACCAAAAGCTGAAAATCTATTGACAGAAGGAGCAAGCAAGTATGATAGCTTAAAATCCACAAGTTAATAGAACTTATGCAGAAAAAGCTCCACAGTTAGCCACTGCAACCATAGCATGTGCCACAGCTAGAAAATAAAAAATATCATCAGTTACCAATTACAGAAGTAGATCAGTACTATGCATCAGAAGTAAGCCTCTCTTTATCAGATGGCTGAGCATGGATCTCAGCCTTGTGATATGTGGCATCGTAATGATCTTTCTTATTTCTCTTGAAGAAACCACACTACAAGGAAGCAAGGTATTTAGTCAATTTCGTGGACTAGAAGAAGTCAAACCTATTAAAACTGACTTAACTCTGTCAACTGTCTTTCCCATTATCCATTCACAGGTCAAAAAAAAAAGTCATCACAAGAACTCAGCTGTTTCTAGATCTAAGTATTTCTTGGGGTAACTTGATCTATACCATAACAGAATAAAATAACCTGAGTTATTAACAGAGTAACCTGAGAATATTATTTTAGAGGCATTTTGATAAATTTGTAGAGAATATGGGGTTTTTTTTTAAGAAAAGCTATAATAAAGTATGTCCATAGCAAGTGAAGGTGGCTGTGAAGAGCAGAAAGAAGCCTATACAGAAACCTGTTTGTGGACCAGTGCACGGGACAGACAAAACCACAGGGTGCAGAACAAAACCAGTTACTGCTTTGACCCCTTCAATGCAAGCCTTTGTCTTAAACCAATGATGTATCATGATGTATCTATCTTTCCAGTACGATGTTTGTCCTTCATAGAACAGCACAATCTGTGTCATCAAAAACAGTATTTTACACTGTGTGTACATGTGAAAAATGTTTGTATTTTCATACACTAGTAGAACCTAACAGCCCACGCAATATTCACTCATCAGGAATATCTGCAGGAGCAGATGGGCATTTTTTAGAAAATAAACAAATCAGAACTATCCTATGGGAAGTAACCTGCAGCAAATAGCTCCTCAAAGCTAACTACTAAAGTTTCACTGGAAAAAAAAGTGACAGGATAATCTTGGTTCCTTCTACTGTCCCATAACAGCAAATGTTAACTGCCTACACCTGTAAAAACTAAGAATAAAAGGATTGCCCCATTATACTTGGGACCATAAATAATTGGTACTTTTATAAAGGTCATTAGAACAAAGGTACTTGATTTTTTTCTTTTGCAAATTGTTAACCGTTTGTTATTCCTCTTTATTTATTCCTTTAAAGTTCCTAAGATAAAAAAGCAGCAATAAGAAATTCAGCAGCACACTTAGCTATGTATTAATACTGTGCTTTTGATTATTTTCATCTACTATTAGTTTGATGGTATTTCTGATGTTAAGAGAACAGAGCCCTAGTAAAACATTTGTAAATAGCTCACATGAAGTTTTTTTTTTACACCTAACTTCAGAGGCTCCCAACAGCTGTATCCATCTGTATCAAATTACAGCCTCTGAACATTTGTCTCAAGTTTCATCTGGAGCTCAAAATACTTCCTTTTGAGGATGTGAAAACAGAAAAATTATGTAACAAGTCTGCCCGTACAAACATTTTCATTCTAAGTGTTGCAAAACTGAGGAACTGATAATGTATGATTTGTGCAGTTTTGCCCTATTTTGAGTCCCAAATACATAATCATTTACTTAATTACTTTGCTATCTTGTCAGTTATAGACCAGAAAATAAATATAACCAGATGAATAAAAGCTCACCTTCCATAGTAAGAATACCAGCAGTGCAAGCATGAGTATTCCAGCAAGGACAGCCACAGCAATGATCCACCATGGAACTCCCGTATAAAGGGTCACTGGTTTTGCAGGAAATACAGTCACACGCACCTACGGGATGGAAAATGGGCAGGTGGAAGCAGTATTTTAGCAGGTGCATGTTTAATTAGAAAGCTGCAATTTATATAGTCTTATCTCTAACAAGATGTCTTCTACAAAATGCTTTTGAAGAAAAAGTTCCCACTGGTTATCTTTTGAATATGGCAATGAATTTTTTCAACCCCATTAAAAGGTAAAAATGACCAATAATTCAAAACTCAGTTAAGAAGTTAAACTTTTAGCTAGTTTTGTTTTAAATTTGTTTCATTCCTGGTCTTTGGAGATAAGCTAGAACAATCACAACTAGAACATGGGGTTAGCATTAAACACTGAACCTACCTGAGCAACTTCATTTGTGAGTTTAACGTTCTTGGCTGCAGCAGGAACACTGATAGAAGCCCTAACAAGAATGTCAAGGTAGTTCATTTTTGAGTATTCCTGTTCCAAAATGAAACATGAATATTAGATACAGAACAGGTAAGAACTCTGACCTTCCAAAAAGAGCAGGTAAGAGGACTTACCTCTAAGAAGGTACTGTTCCACAGCCTGGAACGCAGCACAATAGATGCCTTGCTGTCTAAACCTTTCAGGGGACACTTTATGTCCACACAGCGTGCATTCTCCTTGCAGCTCTGCAATTACAGATTTTTACATGTAAATAAGATCACATCTTCACGGATTGTTTAAACGTCACCCCAAGATTAAAAATCGGATTATACGCATCATACCTACATGCAAGAATCACTATCTGTTTGTATTGACAGCAATGGGAAAACACAGTAAAGATGTTACTTTTTTAAAGATGTTGCTTATTTTAATGTCATTCTACAGATATTCTTTCCTAGTTCTTTCTCACAGTAGACAATCTAAATATTCAAATTTTGAAAGCATCGATATTTGGGTAGATCAAAAGAAGGCAAAGAGAGCATTTCTTTCACTCTGCCAAACTTGGAAAAACCCTCTTTCACGTGCAGAGGGAGGTATCCAACAAGAATATAGCTGGTGCAGTATCCTTACCAAGGTCTTGTATTTTCTTTCTGAGAATAAAGAAAATGCCTGGCTGTCTGTAATCTGCTTCTCTGCAACTTCACGCTTCCTTCTTGAATTATGGGATTCCTAAAAGGAAAAGAAAAGTAAAACTAAAAAGCAGTTTATCATAAATCTTTTAATTCATACAAGCAGAGAAACTAGAGCTCAGTGTTTTCTTCTTCAGAATCACCACATGACTGACAGCATTATACATCCCTACTTACCTACATTTACTGCTAAGAATAAAATCTGAGATTACTTGATAAAAGGCCAACAGACTTTTTTTTTAACAGGGCAAAGGGAGGTTTAGATTTATAAAGCTTTCAATGCTATTTCCATTTTTATTTCTAGATAAAGGGTATTAATGCTTAAAGAGTAAGAATGTGCTATGGTCAGTAGCTGCAGGGTTTTTTTAATTGCATACTAATTATACTCACTGCAAGTTCTGTTAACTAATATAATGATCTGACAAAAACAGGTTTATGTGCATGCAGTTTTAATGGTGGAAAATAAAAACTCCTCCCATACAATCTTAAGACTATACGAAGAAGAAAAAAAATACGGCTGAAGTTTTAGGAGAAAGATTTTGCTAGATAGGCACAATCCAGGGCTATGAAAATTTCTTTTTATTATATTTGTTGTAAATAAATAAATTTAGGTTCAAAACCCTTGTCTTCAAAAAAAGTACACGGAATGTCCCCAGGGTGGGAAAATATTTAGTTACTGTTTTTTGAGTAAGAACTCAGGTGTTTTTATTACTGAGCAGTTTTCAATGGTACTGATGAAATTTGTTAGAACAGTCAGCAGTTTCATCCTGTAAGAGCCTATGACAGCAGTGCCCCTTGCAAAAACAGTCATCATGACATAGCATCCATCCTTCAGTATGTCAGCCTCATCAGCTGTTATGAAGTCTCCTGATAGGCTTATTCACTGATATACTGGTCATGCATTGTGCTTGTGAGCTGCTTAACATAAAAAGTAACTCCTTCTAGAGGCAAGCTCTCATGCCTTACTCTCACTTGCTGTGGGGTGCTTTCATGTTGTACCAATTCACGAACAGAAGACAGAATAGCATACCGCAACACGCAAACTGTTGATTTCATTCTCAGGTTGACAGGAGACTTTTTCCAAGCCTTTGGAATCTATTTTCATCAAATAAAGCAGCCATTTGCCATTACTAATTTCTTTTGGCCACTGGATGTCCAGGGAAGCAGTGCCAAATGTTTTCAGTGGTCTGCCCAAGTTAGTTACCTGTTAAAACAAACATTCTTTAAACTGTGGAATACTTTCCAGGATTTTCTTCCTGAAAATAGTGACTTGGACAAGCTTTAAGCATGCAGCTAACAGGAAATTTAGATCAGATGAAAGGCAGTCAAAATAGTATGAGGACAAAGTGTATACTAAAACTAGCATACTTGGAGAGCAAGTAAATATACGTAGAAGAGTTAGAATTCCCTAACGTGAACTTTCAGTTGTTGATTTTTAGAAATTAATCTTCATGTGAAATGACAGCTCCAATTTAGAGCTAACAAATCAGGCAGTTGTATAACTGAGGCAAACTGCAAGTTTCTGAGGACCTCTGACACAGAGAACAAGCTCTTGCTCTTCTAAGTCTGAAAGTTTTGTCCCAGCCTCTCTTTTTACTTTCTTAGCGTTACTGATCATGCTAGCAAGTTTTAAATCAGATACTTTAACTACTGCTGCTATAATACATGGACCAGGTACAGAAAGAAGTAAAGGACTGACCAAGATGGACTTTAATTTCTCTTAGTCTCCTCCTTACTGTGTTATGCAGAAGACCAAGACAGTGAAATAGACTCTCACACTCAGAGGGGCTCTCGCAGCACCTCCTTGTGCTGCTGGCTCTGTGCTCAGCCTGTTCCTGTTGCCTGTGTGCACCAGCTAATGCCTGGGCAGGCCCCAGGCAGGTTCTGCTTTAACTTTGTTTCCTCCCTGCAGGGGCTTTTATGCCATACAACTGAATGTGCATGAACTGCTCCAAAACAAAGGTGTGCAGGCAGCCTCAGGCCACTTCCTCAAATACGATCATAAAATATCAAGGCCTAAAGAAGCTCTAGTCCACAGTCCAACTGCATGTTCTGATCAGGAAGTCAGGATTTTGGGACAAAGAAAGCCAATTTCATTGTAGCAACTTTTCTAACTATTCATATGCATAAAGCAAGAAGCTGTGCATTTGATTAAAAGCAGTTGTTGGCATTAATCTACATTACTCACTCTGAATTCATACTCTATGAGGTTTCCAATATCATCTTCAGATTTCATAGCACTCTCACCAATTATGTTACCTCCAAAATATACCTGAGAAGGCTTAGCAACTCTGTTCAGGTGGGGGTGGGAAAGAAGAATAATCAGATTTTAATGAGTCTGAAGCAAAACTGTCCCCAGACCCCCCCAGTTTGTCATGCTATCAACACTTACCCAGTGAGTGATAAAAGCAATTCAAGAACCACTTTAGCACTGGCTGTAATTGGAGTCAAATTAACTTGAGTGCTTGTTCTGTAGTGAAAAGGAAACAATGGTGTTTATTTTACAAATTTAGTAGGTTTCTCTCTACTATTACTTCTGTGATTTAAACAAATGAATTCAAAATGTTTACAGCTGTACATCAACGCAAAGTTCAGGTGCATGCACACAAAGAAAACTTACGTTTCCAGCTTCAGGTTAATGTCCAGGTCTGTTGTATCTACATTAACTTTAGTGGTACTTAAGATCAGATAAAAGGTTACCTAAACAAGAAGATAATGGAAATATATGAGCTCTTAATAAGATATATTGATACATGAAATTTTAAAGAAAATTTCAGTATTAAGTTCTAGAGTTAAAAAGACAGATCCAAATCAAATTTCCAGTTGTGACACACAGGAAGTCTGGTTGACTTCAGTCAGAACAAAATTTTACAACTTGAGTAAAGTAAGTGCAACTTACATTAGAATTTCTTTTGAAAGGATTTCCAAGTTCACACTCTGCTTGAGAACCATTTTGGTTAGCACCACACGTTAGTTGTTTTTCCTGATTAAACAAAATACATTTACAAGTAAAAACATGCTGAAAATATTTTAAATTTTTCAGTATTTTTTTCTCTGAAAAATACTTACAGGATAACCTCTCATCTCTCTGAATGCAGAGTATGTCAGACTGTCTGGAAAAGTTGCAATTAGTTTAGCTTCATACGCATCTTCACCATCTTTTTGTGGATTTTTTACATCAGATGGATTATTTGTCACTGTTATTTCCAGGGCAATATCTTTCTGGTCTTTCAGAACAAGCACTGGCATGCCATTTTCACTACAGAAACAGAATGTACAGGGGTCTGTGCATTAGGAAAACAAATGTGTATGCAAGTTTGCTTCTTGTGATTGTTTATCCAAATAAAATTTCCTCATATTAGGGGAAAATTATGGTAAAACTATGAACATGAATAGTCATAGGTTTTTTCCCCCCACGCCAGTATTTCATCTGAGAGTGGCCAGCAGTTAAGAGGACAGAACAGGCTGATAAATCCCTCAAGTAATCAGGAGTTTATAGTATTTCTGAACCAGCACTTGCATCTGACTCATACAGTGATGAATTTTCTCCAAATCAATCTACTGACCTGCTTTTTTCTTGTAAAGTTTGCATGGGTTTGGCTTCCAAGAGTGGCAGTTGCTGCTAAAAATGTCTGACTGCTGGCAGTAAATAAATGTACTTCCTTCTGTTTGTTTTACCCCCCACTTTAATTTCACTGGCCCACCAGGAAGGAGGGATGCAGCAGGGTGCTGGGGCATGTGTTAAAATGAAATCATTATCCATTTTTCTGTAACTACTTCTCTTGGGCTACTAGACTATGCTCTATTGAGTTGTCATACAGTCAAGTTTCATCTGCAAAATAATTAACAGTGTCACACAAACTACTGCAAAGCTGGTTCAGAATGTCATTTTTCCAGGTGTTAAATTGTTTTGTATTTTTCTTTTAGCCCACCCCTGCATTATTGTGGCCACTTAGTATCCATTCTACTCTGAACCACTTTTCTTCTCAAGCTCTTCCCCTTGCCCCCATTCCTCACCCTGACAAATCAATACTACTACCAAGGGTTGTTTGCCAGATAGAAAATAGCTGCTCTCTTTCCCAGAATCCTCTCCTAAACATTCTTTTAAGCACTTATTAATAATTTGAACTTTAGAAGTGCATTAATCGAGACTTACAGTGGTAAATAAGTAAATCTGTCTTCATTTCCCTCTCTTGTACAAAACCGGTACTGAAGCTTAAGATTACTGTGACATTCATTGTCTTCTCCACATCCTTCTTTTAAGAACTCCACCTAAATAAAACCAAAGCAATTTTACTTGACACACAATAGTAGCTTAAAATGAGATTTCTGAAGCATTGAATAAAGCATCTACATGGAACTCGGAAGGCATCATTTTCCTGGACAGAGTTCAGATTTTAACCTGACTTAATTCTTGCCTGTTTTTCTTGAGTTTTTCTTTGTGAGATACAGCCCTTGATGCTGGTAATTTAGAACTTTAAATATGACTAAAATGCAGATTTGGGTAACTCCAAGTGAGAGGTATAGTTCTAATGAGGAAATACATCTTTAAGTCAAATTCTTCAATAAGTATTGAGGAAATGAGAATTTTTAATGGAGATATTCCCTCCCTTCTATGCCACTGCTGCAGTCATTGTTCAAATGCCATTACAGCATCCTAACAGTGGAAGAGTGTACATTATCTTGTTATGTTGGACAAGCAGGAGATAATGAATTTCCATTTTTAATCAAAAGTACATTTCCTCCTAATTATTGGGGAGAGGGAAGAAACCAAGGAGCTATACCATCTTCACTTTTGTTGCAAAAGAACACAGTACACAGTTCATAGTTGTAACAAGTTCAGAACAAAATAGAAAATAATCATCCAATAGTTACATGTCCAGTGCCACCCCAGTTATTTCCTTTGGACATAATTTAGTTTTCTATGGTCTTTAAAATTAAGTTATTTGTTTAAGTGCAGATTTATGTGAATATGTGATATCAAAGGCTTACTTTTGTGGTCTCTGTTTCAGATTCATTTGAATTTAGAATTGGTATAAGATCTGGAAGCGCGCTCTCTTTTCTCTTGGATGGTGACTCCAGGCCAGCAATTTTAACACTGACTGATATTGGAATGGGACGTAGCTTATCTTTAATTTTTTCCTGTTAAAATATTTTAAATTGCATAGTTAGTGTGCAGCGAAGAAAAAAAACAACACAAAGATGAGCTTTTGATGCTGTATATAAATTCAACATCTTCTAAACATGCAGGAACACAAAGAGTCCAGCCCTATGGTCTTTCTTTTTCCATCTAGCTTCCCAATCTGATAATTTCTCTCAACATTAAGAATTCCTAGGAACCACAGATTCAGGAAGGTGAAATTCACACCGCTACAGTTAAATAACACACTGGAACAGGTTTGAGTAACATGGTCTAGTAAAAGGTGTCCCAGCCCATGGTATGGGAGTTGGAATTAGATCATCCTTAGGGTCCCTTTCAACCCAAACCATTCTATGATTCTATTCTATTCAAAAATTAAAGTTCTTTAATCTGCTGTGGTCAAAAGCAGCCTTGGAGGTGACTCATTCCTGCTGAGCCATGGAGAGGGAATCTGTTCAGCCTCTGGAGCAATACCACCTCTAAGAAGCACTACAGCAGCCAAGTCAAGAAAGCACATAACAAGCTTCGTTGCCCTGCCCATTCATCCACTCCAAAACCCATGGGTTAAAATTCTTTTCCTGAACAGTCCCACTATAAAATTCTGTAACATTACTTCTGTTGGAAGCAGCTCTCTGTTTTTGGCACTTAGTCCCTCTCTATTGGTTCTAAATTAGTTCAGTTCTGTTGACCTCCACAGTGTACTGCAGTGGCTACAGTTTTTATTCATACTTTGCAAGAAAGCCAACAAGAGGAAGCAGCATGTGTGCAGGGAATAGTAAACTGTGGTGGGTTTCTATTTTTGAAGTTTTATATTACATATGACTTTGAAATTATATACAAAGGTTCCTTCCATGAGGCTGAAAAAGAACAGCACATTCTTTTTATTAAGTGGATCTAACTGAAACAGAAATAAAACACTCTCCCTTACCTGCAGTATAAGCTTAGTAGTCACACACTCCCATGAGTTCTGTCCCCTGAGGGTTGTACTTGCAGTGAACTGATCAGAGGTGTGGTCATGGAAGCGCACCCTGGAGGGCAGGCCCAGCTTCCGCCTCTCATTCTCCACTTCAAATGTGTAATTGATCTCTATGTGAAAAAATAAAGTAGGTCACCATAAAAAAAAAAAGCATTATTGCCATATTAAAAAGAACTTTAAGCATTATTCTAGAAGACTGTCCCAGCTAGTGCTGAGCTTCACAAACTGTTTTCAGTCATTTAAAAAACTTTCTCCATGTCAGTTTTGTCCTGCCACAGCTGAGAGCCAGGTACCCCATGTGTGAATCTACAGAAAAATTCGAAACCAAATCCTGTTCTTCCCTACGTAAACCGTTCCCTTACGGGTATGCAGGGCTGGCTGGGGGAGCTGTAATTGCTGTGCGGAGCCAGCAGAGGGCTGAGTTACCCACTGTAAATACCCCACTGCGCTGTGGGGGATTCCTGTTGGGTCCCAAATGGCACTTGAGAGCCAGCAGGATTCGGGGGTCAAGGTACACTGATAATTTTAACACTGAAAGCAGAGGTGTGACTAGAGCTGTCCAGTTGTGTGCTGAGGCATGTTTTCCTACATCTGCATCTTTTAATGACTGCTTCACCGAGCTAATTCACTGCTGCACAGATGGAAACAGCACTGAGTATGCCAAGGCACTGAGAGCTGCAAGCACTTCACCTGCTGAAGGACCAGCACCTCATTCAGGCACAGCCTTTGGATTTTAAAAGTAACTGAGAAACTCAAGACAACACACAGGAGAAACAGGATCATTTGGTTTAAAGTTCTTCTCATTTCCTCTCAAAATCCTACACAGTTCTCCCAGAGAGTACTGACAGCAGCATTGTAACAAGTGCTTTACATTTTTGTTGCACAGTCTTCCAGTCCTCCCCTCTTAATGCAGATTTATTTCAGTTAGTGATTTCCACAAAACCATTTTCATGAATACAGGATAGGTTCATAGGGTAAGCCTCCAATAAGAAATGCTCACTAAGGATGCATAAAATAGGCCTTAAAAACAATTCTCTAAGGCAGCGCCAACCTAGAGAGGCAAAATGGTCTGGGTCGGTACAGCAGCCATTTGCTCACTGGCAGCTGTAATACTTAGAAAGCTTTGGTCTGTCATCCACAGAACAGCTTAACACACCAGCATGACTCTAAATACAGACTGTGCAACAGCTGAGCTTAGCACTGAGTCACATTTTAAATCTGTCAGTCACTGTCTCAGATGAATCACTAATTTGAGTAATATTTTCCCATGATAAACTTTAAAGAAAAAAAAACTAAAACAAACCATGTGACAAACATATCAAAATATATTGATCTTTACAACTTACTTATTCTTGGGTTTAAATCTCTCGGGTTTGCAGTATATTTAAAACATGCTTTCACATCCATCCTGTAAAAAATGCAAAGAAATTAGTATTATTTTTTAATAAGGCAGGGTCCAACAGAATGAAAAGTTTTAACTGATCAGTTTTATGACTGTGGTATTTGCTGCTTACTAGACTGAATTACAAAGCAAGAAAAAATGGTTAATAAGCAACTAAGCATATACTCTTATGTGTCTACTAAAGACAAAGCTGTTCAAGCCAAGATACTTGTGTTAGAAATCTGAAGAGGCAAGGTGACATTTTCAAAAATGAATGTTATGAAAAGCACATATTTCACACCTTGTCTTTAAGCACAGTAGCCTTAAGAAATTCAGGAAGTCAAAATGAACATATGCAGATACATTTGCTTAACCTGCATGACTCTCATATCCCTTCACTTAAACATGATCACTGAATGAATTTTGACAGCATAAAGCTCAATACACCAAAACTTCTGAACAGAGTAATTTCTTTTTCATTTACCTTATTTCACCATGGTCCTCAGGGTTCTTTTTCTTTAGATCAATTCTATCAGGCTGTACTGTAATGTTTCTTCTAATGCTTATCACAGGTCGAGATCTTCATTTGGGGGAAAAATGGGGAATAAAAACATGATGTAAAAAAATCGTTTCTGTTAAGATTAATGAATATACTTAATGCGAATATCAGATTCCCTCCACACCTGCATTGAATTTGCAACAAAGATACTCAAAGAAACACAGAGTTTGGCTTTGATATTGATTAGAAAAAACCCTGAAAACTATTAAAAGCTAAGCAAAGCAAAGGTCACCGAGAACAACTACAGATCCTGAGGGGGAAGCGGGCTACACTAATGTGATGTTGTTGTTGTCATTCTATACACTTACAAAAACCAGAAAATTCAGTGGTGGTTTGTACTACCAGTAGCAATTCACCCCTGTGAACAACAACAGGTACTACCGTTCATTCAGATTCATGTTCACAAGAGCTTTAATATGGAGCCTGGTGGCTGTTGGGAAATTATGTTTTCATTTCCTGCCTCCTCTGCATGTAGGCTGTAACCATACTTCTGCCTGACAACTTGATTTTTTCTTTTCTGGAAGGGAGAAGACATTTCACATGAACAAATGAATGAGCTGATCCTGTTCTCATTAAAGCATCCAAAGGTTGTTTAAGATAGCTGGGAAGCCACCTGCTCCATCTAACTGGGCCTCTCCTTCCACTGTTTGTCACCATAAGGGGTTTCTGTTCTCACCTTGGTAAAAGTTTTTTTCCTGCCTTTATCAGCAAAAGATTAAAGCTCCTTTTGAGTAAGCAGAATGCTAAATAATCTGACCAACTCCTCTACCACCTACTCTGTTCTCTTCCACAAGCCATGTGAGTTGCTTTTCTTGGTGCTGTTCCAGTGTATTTAAGAACATTACAATTACATGCACAGACACTATAGACCTTAGGGATGGGAGCATAAATTGTAGGAAGGGCTGTTCTGTCTGAAAAGTAAAGTTTGTCCCAGAATTCAGATAACCAGTTTTGGTGTTTCTGCTTCTCCTCCTTTGAGACCTGACAACAACCACCAAAAACCTGAGCTTGATGCAGCATTCACAGTTCTGGTGCTGAGACAGACAGTCCTCTTCCTGCCCACTACATTCAGCTTAACAGTACATTAAACTGGAAAAAAGCAGAGGTCTGCAAAAGACTGTGACCTCATCCCTAATTAAGGCATATGCTACAGAAATCCCAAAGGATCTCAGCTGTAGGGCTTCCTCACTGTTTCATGGACCCCAGTGCAAGCTCAGCAAGGCTGTTTGTGCCTCACTGGTTTGGATCCTCAGCTACAAAAGTGGGGGTTGGTTCTGTTTTCTTCTATCTTCAGTAAAGCACAATTAGATTACATAAGGGCAGCAAATGTATTAGTTAACTTCTCCTTAAGGAATTACTTATCACTCTTAAATTCCACTCAAGGACACAGACATTCAAGTTACAATAGGGCAAAACTAAGGTGCAGGTACACTGCCCACATCAGCACTCTACAAGAACTGTAGATATCCATATTCTCTCTCTTACAAATTAATGATTGTAAGGCAGATTTCTCAAGGGGAGGAGGGGGATTAAAATAACAAACCAATTTATGGCATCCCTGACCCGTCCCCCAAATTTCCAATTTCCGGCAGGAAAAGTACCCTCAAAGCCAAACAGTTTTTTGTTCCTTCTAAGCAAATTATTTTTAAGAAACTAAAACCAAAGCCCTGGTGTAAGGTTCCATATGTAATACCTGTACACATTTACTGAATCTGACAGGGAACCAACAGCAACATCAGGGTAGGAATTTTTATCCAGATCCATATTTCCAGCAATAGAGTAACCAAAGAAATTTGTGTTTGTTTTTTCGCCATCAAGAATCTAAAAAGCAAACAGATTGAGGGAATTCAGACATTTTAAAAGTGATAAGACATTAAAAAAGGTGAAATAAGTAACAAGTTAGCTGTTTTACAGACAGAAAAAATAGAGGGAAGAGACACAATCATGTAGGACCTGTGAAATAGGACCTCTGTGTTCAGTTCAGCTAAAGGATACTGAAGTGCTAAGATGAGCTGCTCTTCTTCCAAGAAGTTACTTGGCAGGAGCAGTGAGTAGCAGAAATTACTGATCTGCAGAGAGTTTAGTTCATCTTTATTTATCGTATTACAGACTATAAACACATAGTTTCGTTGAACAGAAAAAGTATTCTATGAAGTATTATAAAGTATCCAATCATTATTCTAGGGAGTGTAAAGTATTCTATGAAGTATTATAAAGTATCCAATCATTATTCTAGGGAGTGTAATGAAGTTCCATTCCCACCTTGCCAATTGGACACAGTGACCCTCAAAAACAAAACAAAAAACGCAAACATTATTTAAGAAGGAAGTGAAACAGTAGTAATTAAAGAGAAAACAAAGAAACTGTTTTCCAATTACCAGATTTATTTTTAAGAAAGCCAGGATTTATTTATCTGTGCATTTTTCCTTCTGCACTTATTATTGGTGCCAATAGATGGCCCCAGAAGTAAAAATACATATTAATATCAAGAATTTCTCATCTTTCCTGTTAGCAGTACAGTCTTTCAAGGGCCCTGTGACTTTCCAGCATACCCACCACCCCAATAATAGCAATGGAAAGGAAGATGGATAGCCCTGACATTCCTTTAATTTGGTTCAAGAATAATTATACAGTAAAGGTTATTTGATTACCTGTGCTGGTTTTGTATTTATTCCATTCTCAGATCCATGATAAATGTATACTTTGCCAAAACCATCATATGGAGCCCCCACTGCAATATCTGGTGGAAGTAAGTTGCAAAATCTAAAATCATTCTTGCTCTTTCTGCAGCATGCAATCAAAGAGTAAGATGTTGCAAGTCTGGCACTGGCCAAACGGTCTCACACATTTTTACTGTCATTGTTTTCCATTTACCTGGATATCCGTCCTGATTGATGTCCCCAACATTTTCAACTGCAAGTCCAAACATGGAGTCAGCGGTTCCGTTTAAGCGGAGAGGCTTCACCCCAGCCCACTTGCCTTGGCGGTTCATGTAGACGTACACGGCCCCCCCGATGTCCCCGCTTCTGTCAAAGTACTGCGGGGCCCCAACAACGATGTCCTGCCAGCTTAGAATTAAAAGGAAAACAAAAAGGCAGTGCTTTTGTAGAACTCTGAAAAATAACTGCTCAGACTGTGAGCTCAAGATCAGCTGCCCAAAGAGCTGCTGAACAAAGACTAAAATGTGCATTAAACTGGCTGGGCATCAGCAGCCCCACTGACACTGCAAGCTGGTTTATTCCCTTGACAGGGCATACACGGACCTTCTATGGCCTTCTGGGGGTATGAGACTGGTTTCCTGTTTCTCTGTTTAAAATAACTGT
Source organism: Rhadina sibilatrix (assembly GCA_013400275.1). Classification (NCBI taxonomy): domain Eukaryota; kingdom Metazoa; phylum Chordata; class Aves; order Passeriformes; family Phylloscopidae; genus Rhadina; species Rhadina sibilatrix. Next base: position 19,912 of record VWYO01027908.1, read on the forward strand.
TCAAATAAAACTCTTTATTAGAGAGATCATGACACTGTGTCCTGACTGATTCTCAAGACACTCATCATTTCCTCCAGGAAAACATGGAAGGTGGGATTTGTCATTCCTTATACTTCTAATGTGAAAAACCAAAGCAGAACTAAACAAGATTGCTGTCCTTTATTATACAGGCAGCAGTGTTATCCACAGCCATACCCATCACTGTTGAGGTCCACAACAGCAACATCATAGCCAAAAGAGGAGGCCAGCCCTTCTCCTTCAAACATGTGCTCCAGGGAAAGTGCTCTCTGATTTTTTTCTTTTTTCAGTAAAACAACTGCTCCACTGTGGTTCGCTCTTGGGGCACCAGACACAAAAGTCATCTCATCTTGGGAGACAATTCCTTTACCAGAGTCCAGAGAGAAACCTTTACCAGAGAAAGAAATAAAATATAAATTAACTAAATAACAGCTTGCATCCTAATTTGAAAAAATAAACATTTCCCCTGCTATATTGAAGTGGTATATGGAATACAAGTTTTGTCTAAAACAGTGTGCTATGGCTGGAAATTCTCCATGTCTGTTTGCACTGGTGGATGTATTTTTCCAAGTCAACACTCCTCTGTACATTACATTTAGTATTTTCCCACAAAACACAGTACTTCATTGCTCACTTGGTCCTGCTTTTCACAGACACCAAATACAGGATACATACAGCTTGGACACAACTACAGCTTTACCACTTGAATATAGCTCGAGGACTTCACCTCTGGCAAAATTATCAGAAAACCTCCTAAGTCAAGTCAGTATAATTCTATTTCAAACATGCACAAGCATTTGCAAATGAATGATGTATGCAGTATTTGAGAATCAGCTTACACAGTACTGGTGAAATGGGCAGTTTTAAATTAATGGCGCCCTAAACATGACACGATCACATTAATTTAGTCTTACAATACATTTTAAAACATGAAAAATCAAATTAAAAGACTATACTGCATATACCAATATAGCCAGTAAAGGCCAAAGTAGAAAACTGCCCAATTTGCAAGGAAGGAGGATACCAGCCAGCAGATGGGAGTCTCCCTCTGAAACACTTCACCACTACTATGGAAATTCTCAATTACAGCAATTCACGAGACAGTTCCAGAAAAAACTTAGGGAGTCCCAGCTGGGGGAGGGATGAGAGGGTTTGGAGAAATGCATGACAAATCAGCATTTCTCTGAAGCCTTGTTACTTTGCTGTCTCCCCTTTATCTAAATCTGCTTTTTTTTCATGCTTTACTTACAATGTATTTGATATGAGAGGGAATAGAGGGGAGAGGATAATGACAAAGGTCTGGAGATTATGTCTGACCAGATGCTGCCACCTCAAGTGGTCACAAACCTAAGTAGCTATTCATCATTACATCCACTGACTTGTCCACCTGTATGCTGGGAGGCAATGTTTTGTACACAAACTGATCTGGATGAGTATCAGATACAGCTGTCAAAAATAGAAGACCTATAAATATGAGTGAAAGATTGAAGAGAAAATAAATAGTAGTTAAGCAAAGCACCTATAACCACATTTGCTTACGCTCTAAACAGACAGAACAGTAATGTGTGGGATGAGCTGGCTTGCCTGGAAGTGGTTCTGATTATTACAAATCAAGGCAGCATTTACGTTTAGGAGATAAATGCATTGGTTATGCAACTGGATATGTCTGTTCACAACAAAAAGGCACCAGCCTCCACAGCACTCCTCACCTTAGCAATTCTTATTCCACCAGAAGATGCTCTCAGCTTGTCTAACATAAAACATAAGCTCTTAGGATGATTTTTCTAGTTACCTTTACACCCAGTAATTACTGCTGATATTTAACCGAAGTTTATATTCTCTTTCTCCTAACATATATGTAGCTTTAAGTTTGCTCTCTTCTTGACTTGCTTTTTTACTTTTACATTAGCAACGCCCTTCCCATTTGTTCAGCTTTCCATCACTCACGCCAAAAGCAGTGGATCAACACACCACAGAAATCTGCACTGGAACAGAAGGATTCTTTACACTTAATGCCTTTCCAAAAACGCAGCATAGCCTTTTCAGTCTATCTCACTGGTGTACAGAAAGGTCACTGGCCTAAGGACGTATTCCTGCTTTCCTGACTGCACAAAGAGCAAGAGATTCACCTCCTGCAACACACACACAAGTAAAATATAAACAGTACTTATATGATGGTATTCTAAAGGTCTGTTAAAAGCCAGTGGAGTCTAGAAACTTGAAGAACAAAATAATGGCACTTACCTACCAGGAGAGAAAATCTGCAGCTTTAATAGTTACATCCAGACACTCAAATTTTGATAAACTTTCTGATACTACATCACAGAGGCTGTGTGACTAAGGACTACAGAGCCATTCATTGTACTGACCCATCACAGTGATTATAATCACTCCCTGAGATTCCATAGGCCCTCAGCACAGCTCTTGCATCTCACATTACAACAGCAGCTCTTCTAGGTACCTCAGCAGTATCATCTTACACTTAAAACTGGCCCATAAATGTGAAGGGAGGCTGTGAATTATCCAGAACAGTTAACGTGTTACAGGGTTCACAATGGAACATCTGCTCCCATTTCAGATCATCACGCCAGGCTGGGATCACAAATGTTTAAGAGACCTTAAATGATTTACCACATGTACTTAATCCTACCTAAGTAACTGTTAGCTGGAACGGGAACTAGATTCTTATCCTGGCGGCTCTCATCACCAACTTCGTAAGGCCCATCATCAAAGATACCCAGATCATAAAATGTCTGATTCTTTTGCTCTGCACGAACCACCCCTGAAAAAATGAAATGATAAAATAAAAGCAAACGAATGGTAAGTGAGAAAAATAACAAATAAATGTTCCCAACTTATACTAATTATGATGAATGACATAGTGACTGCTGTTAAAATGGGACAAACACAGAATAGTGCACTGGGTTAGTGTTTTGTCTCTGTTCTGTGTGCCAGAAGCTAATGCTGCTCTACAGAGAAGCCATACAATGATCTGGAAAACATGGGACACTAAGGAAATTCTCAAAGAAAATATTGAGCCGGTTTGGTCATAAACCACCCTTATCCTGTACTTCTTAGTCTTATAAAGCTTCTCTTAAAAAGGAGGCAAGTACACAGGAATTAAAAAATTACATTTCATTATGACAAACACCAGTAATATATTTAGAAACAGTATTTAAGAAAAAAGCCATTGTTCAATAAAAGGCGTCCTTCCCTTTTATCAGTTGGCATAATTAAGGTTTTGGCAAGCACAAGCATGTTTTTCCATTATACGGAAGAGTACTCTTAGGACTGTCCTAGCACTTCTCTGCAATTAAAGTAAAATGGTGTCTGCACTCAGTATGCTGTTTCAGGTCAGTCAGATTTTGTTGACAGGTATGTGGAAGATTAAGTTTTCACTAAAGTGCACCTTGTGCCAGAGCTTAACGCACTGATTTTGCACGGTTCATACACCAGGCACAGGTGTACGAGGTGGAAAAACGCAGTGCTTGGAGGATCAGATGTTCTCAAGAGGAAAGTATTTACAGCTGTTGGTGTAATGAAGTGTGATGGGAAAAATCACTTCAAGAGACTGAACTGGCCATTTATATGCGTCTGAACAGAAACTAACAAAGAATATCTAGTTTTTTTTCCCCTTCTGTTTCTGAGTATCTCCTAGATGACACAGAGTATTTGGCTCTTAGATTATCCACGAAATTTTACATGGACATGCATGGATTTAGATGTGAATATATGTAGTATTGCTGTTATCTTCCTGCAACCCTTCAATATTTATTTTGGAAAGTACTGGTTTCCACAAACTTCACAAAGAATAAAGGGGAGAATGTTGCAGAATAAACAAAGAGTTCAGCAGCTATTTAAAATTTGCTCAAATGCAGAAGAAGGGCCGGTCAAGTAATTCATACAAAAGTAGTAGTTTGTTCCTGTATGGAAGTGTCCAAGTAAGCCCTCAATCCCACCGTAAGATTAAGACTAATAAGGGGAAAATTTGCTGTACGTATGTGCAAAGTTCCATTATCTATTCATAAATACACACAAAGATACTTAAAGAAACTTCAGTAAATGTTGATACAGAAGCATAGCATTTTGTAAGAACAGGGTAAAATCGTTACATCCCTATTACCTCCTCTCCCCATAAAAGAAAAATAAACTTTGGACACAACCTTTAAGAGCAGTCTCAGAGGAAATGGGAAGGGTAGGCAGGAAGGAAGCCAAGTCATACCTTTCCAGTTGTAAGTGCCTGGTGCACCAAACACAATATAATGATAGTCTCTAGTAAAAGTAGCAGCAACACCTTGCTGACAGGAACCAAACTTCTCGTGGCCCCTTAAACGACCATCACAAAAACTCCATACTCCATTATCCATATCATCCTTAATAGTGAGGTCCTGGCTCAGCACATAGCACCTTCCAATGATATCCCGGGTTTCCTGCACCGTGTTTACATACTGCCTTTTCTCATAGCGGTGTGCACACGTCTGCAAGACAGAAGAAAGAATGCGTGATGTTTCTGTGTATTGTTTGTGGGTCACCACAGAAGGCAGGGCTCATCTAGCAGTCCCTCCTCCCATGCTGTAAGTCACCCTGCAGACACACCTAAGGGCAGAGTCCAATGTTTCTTACAGGCAACATACGGGAAAGGTTGGGGACCTACAGAAACAAGTCAAAGCAGCCTGCTTCATGGTCAAGGAAGGCCACAGGGTTAAATCCCTAAAGCCCTTCCTCATACCAAATCCCTCTCTTTCAAGAAGTAAGGAGAAAATCATCCTCTCTCTCAAAGAAAGAAGTGGCTGTTTCCCAAGAGATCTCAGAGTTAAAGGACTAACACACCTGTGCAGGACACAAGAAGCTAGTTCAACTTCCATCTACCCAAGACTATTCAGAACTTGCCCCTTACAGAAAAGTGCCACTAAGCAGAGGCTGAAAGCTTTTCCAGTGAAGAGGACGGAAGTTGCTCCTACTTCCTCTGTTGGATGTTCCACTTACAGGGTAACTGTCACTGGGGCAGAGCTGAAGCACTAAACATATCCTGTTCCTTATCCTTGTAGACTATCTCCTGGGAAAAGAATTCTAATCAAATATTTAACACAAAGGATGAATAGCCACTGGCTAAGCAGTGTAACCATCAAACCATTGCAAAAAAATGTGAACAATCAAATGCTTTTGCCAGCAGTGTTTCTGGCAGAATAAGATGTAGCAGATTGTGTGAAGAGCACAAGCAAGTCAGGTTTCCCAGCTGACAAACCTTTTCTCTGGTTCCTATCAAGGCCTACATGTTAGGCAAACATGCAGCTGCTCCACATTAGAGCACTGCAGTACTGTCCTGCTGCAGTGACCTCCAGGCTACTCACACCTCATCTAGTAAGTGCATTCCCCACTTACAAAGAAAAGACAAGACAGCATTAGATGATGAGTGATTATTTAGTGAACAGGCCTGTTTCCATGTGGTCTTCCCACTTTGGGTTCTGAGGCAGACCAAAGCTAGTTATTACTGCCTCTAAATCCTTAAATAACCAGATTCACCTTCTGAAGTCCCTTGCCCCCAGGTTTGGAAGCAGTGACATTAACCTCCAATTAGAGGAGGAAGCTTCACTGCACATCTATTTTACGATGTATCTGGTATCCTACAGCACCACAAGAGGTTGTTATTTAACTGAGAATGTTAGTTTTAAAACTCTTTCTCTCCTAACTCCCAAAACCTTCTTCTCTCTGTTTAATATAAAATAAAGAGTATCTATGTATTGCATAAAATAAAGAATAGTAAGTAGTCTTACTGCAGTACAATGACCATATTAATTCACAGGAGCTACTCAGTGGAAATCCCCTGATAAAAGCTAAAGTGAGGCTGATCATCTTGGAAAACAGGCTGGTGATAATCTGCTACTTTAGTTTCATAAACTATTCTTCCCTATTTCTAGGAAGTAGATATACAGCAGCCAGTAGTATACAAAAAAAAAAAAAANACCAAAAAAAAGTGTCCCTCTTGAAAATAAACTGTCCATCCTAGATTGTTACAAAGGTTATAAAGAGAGGCTAACTCATAGAAAAATAATTTGAAGCTCTTACAACCTCAAATGCCTTATTTTTCTAAGGAGACATTTAAGTCCTTATCTACAAGAAATCAAAGGAGTGAACTTAAGCAAGTTGCCTCTCAGCAAGCTGCACAGAAACACAGACCATTCAGAACGTGTACTGTAGACCCCAGATGTTTTTGCAAGTTAGTCCTTTAGCACTTACCACCACATTTCCTCCTGGCCCCTGACTTTGGACAGTTACACCCATCCATTGGTCTTCTTTACTCTCCATCTTCGGGTCAGCTGCAGAGTATCATAAAACAGCTTCAAATATTAACCGTTCACTACATTTTCTTTTTTCTGAGTTTGTTTTTTGTTCATTTGTTTGTTCTTGAAGCCCATGTCAGGAGACTCTTCATACAGAACACCATATAGTCTGCAGGTGGCAGTGTCTGCACATTTTATCACTAACAGCATCCATTTCATTAAACTTCTAGCTTATTACTTCATGTTACATCCATTTACAAACGAGTAAGAATCTAACAAGATTTACGTATCTCATACTACGTTAGTAATTAAGATACAACTTACTCTGATGCAAAAATAGTTACGTATAAATCCCCCTGGAAGCAACTGTCTGATACACTGCCTCAGAAAAGGGCATCAAACAAGAAGAATCAGACAACTACTTCAATTCAAAACAAAAGCACTGAAGAACTTACTCTCCTCATCAAATTTGACACGCATGCAATTTGTATTTGGAGATGCAATGTCACAGCTGTACAGCCCTCCTGTTCTGTTGGCTTGTTGGGCTGGAAAGGCCTTTTCCCGAGGAGCTCCAACCAGCAATCTGCAGGGAAAGCAAAATGATTTAAAGGAATATGTAGAAGGAATATTGGAAAACAGAAAAGCAACAGAATCAGGAAGTGTTTTCACCACGTTACAAGAGGTTTGACACGCCAGTATTTGAGGATGGATGAAGAGCTACACCACAGCAGTGATCTTCTAAAAACAGCAAAGGTGAGGAGGGGAAGGAGAGAAGCTGTATAGCAGTAATGCAGATTACAACTACTGGAGCTGCAAGCCAGTACCTGTATTACTGTTACTGTTGCAGTATTCAGTGAGAGTGGTTGATAAAAAGTAGGTGCCTGGCAGTTTTGGGAAAATCATCTTTTTATCAAGGCATCAAGTGGGGTATTTTTTGCCATATTAGAAATTGTTGATAAGGCTGGGAGAAGTCACTAAATGACCAGAAACCCCTGCAACAGTAAATACAATTGTTCTCAGGCTGTCTTCTAGTTTTACACCAGTCCTATGCCACTGTTTGCCTGAATTTAAAGGCACCTTAGTATCTCTAACCAAAGCAAGACCCAGGCTCTGTGCAAACATGAACTTCCCCTCTCCACTCCTTTGGCAGATCCTTCATTTTGAAACTGAAAATGGTTTTCTCCAACAAATCCGTCATCAAGAACACGTCATTCCCACAAAAGGACTTATTTCTCCTATTAAACAACTACTCTAACAAACTCTCCTTAGACACTATTCTGGTAACCAAATGCAAAAGTTCTTACTTTAAGCACTGAGTAAAGCAAATTTCCTTCTGCATGGTCTGTACATCATAAGTATTATCATAAAACCACCAGCAGAAATATTTACTTGCAAAATAAGGTGTATCCGAAAAAAAATCTTACACTGTCGGTTTCTTTGTAGTATCACAAACTACACTCAGGCAGCTGACTGAAATTCATAGCAACCAGTGTGCAGTAGTTTGTGGAAGAAACATTACACTCAGCTGAAACACCGAGGACGAGAGAACAGCATGGGGGTAAGTGCAACACAGCAGGCATGATGGATGGATGGATGGATGGATGGATGGATGGATGGATGGATGGATGGATGGATGGATGCTGAACCAGACAGTGCCTCCTGACCCCCAGACATAGAACACTTGGAAGAAGATATCCCTGACATTACAGTATCAAGGACAGCAAAGCTGGGACTACAGCTGGATCCACAAAGCTCAAAAAGGACCTCAAACCCTCTTTAATATCCAACTCTAGTTTTGCTTTGTTCTGGCAGTGGGTCAAAGCACACTGCTGTCTCTCAGAATGCTATTTTTACTATAAACAAGACTCACTTTTCTTCATGTCTAATAGTGAAGACTGGATTTGTTATGATAATATGTAGTTTTTCTTATTAAGAAAATGTTTATTCACTGTCCCTAAAGTAATGAGACTCAAAATGAAATTGATGTGTTATCAGAAAATATGCTTTTTTAAACCACAAAATTTTATCTGCACTGTGAAACAACCAAATTTTCACTACTTCTATAGGACTAAATTCTCCCACAATCCGTAATTTATACCCCTCATGAAGGTAAGCCCTCTGAATGCTGAAACCTTCAGGTTTGGACCATACACAGGACACACCATGTGGGTGGGGTTTGGTTTAAAAGGTCTTCTGCTTTTCCCTCTATGCCCATCTGCCATCTTTTTCAAACATTTTTTCAGAAACAGTAGCAGTCATCACAGGAGTTTGTAAACAACTATGATTTTAGAAAGACCATCAGCAACTGAATTTTCTAGTTTTGGCAACAGTTCATTTATTTGTAATCTCTTAAGAGTAATTCTTCTGCAAAGTGTCTATTTCTGAGTTATTCCTAATGGCAGAATAGATACATTTTCTCCTCAATTCCCTGGTATTGCCCAGGGAAAGACAGATGATTTTTTGTAACACTAACAACCATAACTTTAAGAAAGCAGAGGTACTGATTTCCTAACTTACAGAAATTTTTATTATTTCTACTTTTTCATTCCAAGCCTGGGGGAGTAAAAATGATGTACTGAACGTAACTTACAGAAATCAAAAACCTTTTGTCTCAACATGGCAAACAAAACTAAAAGCTTCTCAAATTTAAACAGCTAATTTGGTTTAATTCATCCACCTGCATACTACTGACAGTGGTAGTACTGGGTCAAGAAAATAAACCCTGTTCTTTTTTAAGGATAGCGAGATTGTGTCCCTCTCTCCGACTGACCTTTTACAGCACACCATGATCCTGATGGCAAGAGAGGATCTGAAGCACTGAGGGAATAAACAGCACAGTCAACAGAATATGGAGGGGGAAGATGTGCCAGCTGCCGTAAAATGCTGCAAACATTCAATGGCATCTCAGACATCGCTGAGGTCAGCAGATGAAAAATGAAATTGCTCAGCCTTCTTAAAAAATGTAAGGCTTCCATCCGACACAATCGCAAAGGAAACAGGCAACCTTGAGATTCTTCTCAATGCCCATACCCCACCCCCATCCAAATACTGCCTACATTATTTTCCACTGTAAACAAAGAATTTCAAAGCAGACTTATTTAAAACCTTCCAGATTTCAAAGAACTGTTATCAAGAACCCTGTCACTAATCTTTCAAGGTTGATCAAATACAAAAATTTGAATTCTCTTAGGCATTTCACTGCAGCTCCTTACAATTCAGACCAACAGAAGTGCACACTATGACTAAGTGCTCACAAAGGATTAGATCAATTCAAGTACAATACTATGGTAAATCCTGAAGTGTATTTTCAAGCAGCAACCAAAGATCCATTAAAAAGTGGCACAACTCCTTGTACTTTTTTAGTACTTTTCTGCCCTAAAGACCAGAGCAGATAACACTAAACCTATGCCCCGGGGTTCTGCAAGACAGGTTACTGAAGGTGATAATTATAAATGTTACAAGGATTATCAGCACTATCAGGAATCTAAGTAGGAAAGCCACATGCATCTAATCTTTGGTTGAATAAATCAAACAAAACAAAAAATTCCTTGCAAACACACTGCCACTTCTGATCAACAGAGCTGCTGTTCAGCTTGCCTACCCATTAAAAGGTATGTTTCAAAAATCAAAATTCTATTATAAAAGCCAAATGGTTTAATTTAAAAATAAAAAGTGTGCACAGCACTATGGAAGTATGACATGAATCATGCATCAGTGTGAACTTCAGCATGACTGCAGTAGGACAAATGAATCAGCTCATATACTGAGCTGTGCTACGTGCTCAACAGAGTCCTTCCAGGGAGAGGACACATTCCAGTCATTATTCTGTGCCTACTTACTCAGCTGTGATTTAATAAAAGAATTTTAATCAAGTTTGAGCTCATTATGCCAAAACCAGGTTAGCTTTTTCCGCAGCTATGCATGTTCCATTTTAGCTTTCTCACTGGCAAGCAAAACCGCTTTCTGCAGATCAGAGGTAAGGGCAGAGTGAGGGGATGCTCTTCCAGCTATCACTATCTCATATTGGCAACATGGACACTTAAAACCTAGGAACTTTTCATCTTCAAATGAAAAGTGACAAAAAAAAATTCTTAATGCTCACAGTATGATTCATTTTATTCACTGGGACTTATCCCCAAAGGTCTGTGGACATGGTCTACTGTAACTATTTCCAATTAAGTTTGAATGCCTAAATTAAGTTCCACAATCCATATTCAGATAAAAAAATAATGCCCCAATGTCAAGAATGCAGAGTGGGAGATGAAAACCCAATGCTCCAACATGCAGACAATTTTACTTATTTTTCTATCCCATGGCAGGCCATGTTACTCTACAGAAAACAGAAGCTCAGCCATACAGTACAACGAACATAAACATTTCTGAGTATCAGTTCCTGTCAGAGACTTAGCTTTTCATTATTTCAGTTATGATAAATTAGTATCTAATGTTTACTATGAGTCCAACATCAGACAAAAGCAGTATTGCTATACTTTATGTAAATTACAGAAACACTAACTACATGAATCCTGATTTTTCCCCACACATATTGCATATATATATACATACATATTGCATAATATATACTATAACCTAACTGGGTTTTCCCTGGGCCAATCAGACTGCACAGGTGTTAATCTATAGAAATGTAACAGAATAAACTATTAATAGAATTTAATTTAAAAGAAGTACCTATCAAGTAACAGTATTGGGAAAAAAAATCTGAATTCTCTCTTACCCTGGCATAAAATTCAATGCTTTTTAGCTCTAGTTATAATTAAAACACGTGTCTTCCAATTTCAAACAGAAGCTCTGACTTTTAACCAAATGAATCAGTCCAGTTGCTCTATCGATTAGAATTATTTTAACTATTGATTTCTCTTAATTACTTCTTGAAGAGGCTTAATAATAACTGAAGTCCCACTGTCAATTATGAGCATCTGCTGACTTGCAGGAACAGATTTACTCCCTTACAGCCCCAGATTCATAGCCAAATATAAAATGATCCCCTAAGATTCGAGCTCCAGGATTGGCATACAATGCTGTTTTAACTAACTGACCTTACTGAGGCACAGTTTTGGCTCAGGTGGGCAGCACCTGTTCTGCAAGAACAGACACCAGTGACCCCAGCTGTACCTGCATGTGCAAGGTGCAGAACACAACAGGGAGAGCTGGCCCAGGCTCTCAAGACAGCCGAGCACCACATCCCTCCATGGAACCCAATGGCAGCGCTACGCCCACCCTCACTCGCTGCAGTGTTACATTACACCCCAACACAACAGCTGAGGCAAGAAAAGCTCCTTTTCACCACTTATGCCAAGCACTACTCAAGTCTCAGAAAAGGTATCAAGACGTCTTACTGACTTTATCTACATCTGGAGCAAACCTTTGGATAAGTGTGTGTAGAAAACATGCTTCATAAACCCATATATTTCCAAGAAGCAGAAGTAGGTGATAACTCACTGTCCACATTCGGATAGGCACCAGCCCTCAGTCTGTCAACTGCTGTTGACCACTGTTGCAAAAATGTAACTACAGGTCCGATTCCAGATGCACAGTCTATGAACTGTAGGTCTGGCTCCATTTAGAAGAGCCAGCTGGATTCTGGAACAGCACAAATTATTGAATGCAACATACAACGTTCCTCTGGACTGAGGGTGAGAATGCATTAACTGCAGAGTAGCTACACACAGCACTAATAGTGCCATTGCAATCACAAGCTTAATATTCCAGGTCAACACTCAGCACAGGTGAGGACACAAGGCTTACCAGACAGTGTCCCTTCTGGGGAGGGCGAGGAGGACAAACCTGTCCATCTGTCCCTGCAAGATTCTCATCCCCCACTGGATGCAGAAGTGGGGTACTTTTATGCCTTATTCACTATTACTATGCTAAGTGCTGTGGACTGGACTGCAGTCAAATCTTCCTTTCTTTGTGGCACATTTGCAGAATATATCTGTAGGAAATGTACTTAGTTAGTACAAAACATTGTACTGGGTATCAGACCATGTGGCCTAAGCCTCACTTGACATTCCTACCCCTAGTGCCACAGCAACACAAACCACAAGACCTCCATCCAACTTCCACACTTGCACCTAGAGGCACCATAACATATTGAGCTTTGCATTTTCTTCACTACTTTATGCTTCCAACAAGCAGTTTTCAGCAAGAACAGTTAGGTGAACACCGAGAAGAAAGGGTGTAACTTCATTTAATCAGATGTGGCCCAAAAGAGTTGTTAAAAACCAAAGTAAAATACACAAGTTTTCCATTTCAATATATACTACAGAATATTAAGCAGTAGGGTGCAGATTTTAAAATCCTCCCTGCTTTAATTGGTAATTCTTCAAATGTTTAGTAGGTAGCTGTGGCTCCTTCTCAGCTAATTAAAACAACAGTGAGAATTGGGAGTGGTTTCTGCTTACAGCTATCTGAATGCCTTCCAATTCTGCTCATAAAATTATCCTGGTTGCTTCCAAAAGGAAAGTCAAAGTTAAGATGAGAAAAACATATCAAAAGAAATCCAGAAATCCTCCAAGCTCCTGGAAGTATTCCCTCACTCCACAGTGAAATTCTTTTCTTCACTTACAGTCTGGAACTGTCCAAGGGTAACATATGATTTTTGCAACATACTTCACAGAAGAAAAATATCAGCAATTCATTACAGTTCTGTCTTGGAATAAATACACAAAAGAAATCAAATAAAAGGAGGGAGAAGATCTTCCATGTTTTTTAGAATAAATCCCATTCATCAAAGAGGCTTCCACTGAGTAAATTACATTTTGATTTAAAGAAATACAAAAAATACCACAGTCTGCACTGAACTCAGATACTTCGCTATCTCTCAAAGTTCTCTTCATTCCTTAAATTTTTTTCCTTTTCCACGGTATCCTTCCACCCAAGCAAGGCACCGCATCTTTGCCAGCCTTTCTTTAAAGTAAAAGCAACACATCTGTAGTACCTGCTCTGAGCCTTAATGGACTAGAGTAGAAATCAAGAAAGTGTTTCCTGGGTAAGAAACCATTAACCATTTCCACATACAGGCAAAATAAAATAGTCACTTGTGTAAGTAACTTCCAAATTTGCAGGAAATTGGAAATTTTCCATTGAGCACAAATGTCAAATTTAATATTGCTGTTCTCACGTAACAATGCTGCCACAGCAAACTTTGCACTTCATTATGTTTCCTGAAAGACTCCACCAGGGGGGCAAATTTGGAAACTGAGGAAGCTAAATGCCATGATATGTCTCACCCTTGACAGGACAATTAAATTCCAACATCCCTTCTCTTTCCCAGTCCCAGTGCCCTCTTGGGAATGAGTTTCACTAGATTAACCAAAATGAAGAAAATACAGTTACTAGCTCTAACTCAGTTTAAATTTTACTACAAAATCATCAGTCAGAAGTCACCTATCAAGTGTTTGAAACCTCCAGGCAGAGACCCCTGATCACAATGTGGGCATCTACAGCCCTCCACCTATGTGGGCTATATTTTCAGTCCTCTGCACTGATTTGGTCTCAACTGTTTTTAAAATTAACAAACACAGAGAGTGGGTGCATTTACACACCACAGTACTTCAACATAACTGAAGTTGGTCAGTGGGACAGACAGTGTGTGTGAATATTGGTGGCACCATCCCTGCTTTGTGCTTGGATTTGGCATTCCAGAACAGAAACAAGTCACAGGACAAGAGCACCACAGACTAATTAGCACAGAGAGATTGCCCCTTCACACACTCAGGCTGCTAATGGGAACTGGAGCTGAACCATGGGCTCCTCCAAAAGAAAAACCCTCCCCAGCAAAATACAACCAGTAACTGTGTCAGGAGCTTGTTTGTGATGCTTTTTACAGAGACACTCATCATGGTCAGTACGTTATTAACAGCTGTTTTAAGTGACTGAATATTCTCCTGATGTGCTACTCCATAACTACATTTTGGAACTAACAGTGCAAAGCTGTGGCCAAATACATCATTAATCTCTGTTGCCTGGAGGCTTGGCACTTGAAGGATTGCAATTTTCATTTTATTTCTTCAGCCTTTTTTAGGAAGCATTATGATAGAGGCTGGAAAAAGAAGCCAAAAGCAGCACAAGGACTAGGGCAAGCTACTACAAAGCAAAACTGGAACTACAAAAATACCTGTTGTTCTGGAAAGGCCACTTATTATTGACTTTCTGAAAGTCACATGGAAAAGTAAACATTTTCCCATCATAGTCCAGAGCCCAACCTGTCTGGATTTGAAACAGGCTTTGCAAACCCATTGGTACAAAGCATTTTTCTTAGAAGAAATGTTACAGTCTGCTCCAAATTTGAGTTTCAAAATGCAGTTTTCCATTTCAGACACCACTCTTGTTTTAATCAGCAGATATCTCATAGTTCTCAAACTGTCAAATAGCAAGTGCAATTTGTATACTACTTACAAGTTTAATTTCTCCCTTATAATCTATACATTTTTCAGATTTAAAAGGAAGAACATCTGTGCCAAGAACAGACCTGACTACGAACTAGTACTGTAAAGTATGTATTAGACAGTTTTATAATTAATTTATGATAAACTTATGGAAGAAATGATGTTAAAGGGGTTTTCACTCTGGTTTTCTAACATGGCAGTGCCTGGTCCTCCACGGAATCCTCTTACAACAATGTGCAGTTTAACTCAAGAAGTGACAAGTGTACATCTCAAGAAGCTAACGTGGGAGCCGAAGTCCTGGCGCTTCTAGCTCAGCCCCTGCTCAAAGGCACCTTGTGTGCACTGGAAGGACTGAGCTACAGGAGCCGCACCACAGCCAGCTGGGCACACCCCAGCTACTCTCCACTGCAGACGCGCTTAGCTGCAGGTCCCGCCAGCAGCGGGACAAGCACGCAAGGAGAGCTGCAGCAAAGCAGCCGGGGTGACCCAGCAATCCCCAGCTACACCTTCAAGCACAGCGAGAGTGAGGAGTCCACCCCTGCTGTCCCACCACGGCAGCCTCGCTCTGCTGCCAGGAGCCCACAGAGCACGGCCCTCCCCGCCATCGCCTCCTCCAGCGCCGCCCCCGCCCTGCGCCAGGACAGGCCCTGCTACACAAATATGTGTTGTGATGAGTGTGTTGTGCACATGGCTCACTCTACAGGCTTCAGTAAACAACTGCATAACAGAAATTAGGAATTACTGTCTCCTGCACTTGGGATGCTGGCCATTCATGCCATAGAAAACCCCAGAATTAATTTAAACTTCCTCACATTTGCAGGACTTGTCTTTGCATCCCCGCTACACATGGCATCCCTATATAAAGTTCATGAAAAATTAAAGAAGTATCACTCATACATTAGGTACATCTTTTAGAAAACAAACACAAAAGCAATGAAAATATGGAAACAGTTGCTCACTTTCTTCTTTTTTTTTGGAAAAAAAAATAAAATCTGAAAGTAGTGCACCCAGTCAGTATTTGAAGGCACTACTTGTTTGAGAGGTAACAACCTTAACAGGCACATACTGTTCATTCAATGTGCCGAAAGCCATTAAAAAAAAAAAATTATAGTAGTGCTAATTCAGCACAAAACAAATATTTGGGTTGAAATGCCATTCCTCTATTTCCCTCACAGAATGAAGTACATCAGTTTCGTTTATCACCATAATTAAACTATTAAAAGGTATGAAAGAAGTACAGCAAGAGAGATGGACATTTTACTGCAGAATCAATGAGCAATATAACACACTACAGTAACTCTTACAGCTCTGCAGAATTTGAAGAGCAACTACTCCCCATGCTAACCCAAGCCATAGTTCCCTCACTCATACATCCAATTTATGAGATTGCCCCCTGCTCCTCCTTTTCCAGACTTACCACCATCTCCCTCTGAATTGTAGGGGGAACACCAAGACAGGTAGAAACCTCCTGCATGACATACACAACCACATAAATTCTGGCTGATTCATGGTCTGAACAGAAGTTGATCACATTTAGTTAAAACATACTAAGCAGGGGGAAGGAAGCTCACCCACACCAGATCAACACTGGCATCCCTGAGCTGTGCCCTGCCCAGCTGCCAACCTAAGCCCATGGACTACAGGAGTACCCTGTGTGAGAGGGCTAAAGTACTCCCCACATGCAGAAAAAGCCTGGATCTTCTTGATCCGCAATCCCTAGCAAGAGCTTCAGAGAACAAGTACATGAACAGCCATCAAACGCACACTTCAACAGCCTGAAGGCACTTGCATGCTAAAGCACAGTCCAAATTACTCCTTCAGTCCTAAAGCCATCATAGCCCTGGGCTAAATGCCTATAATCGAATCCACAGTCGAGCACAGAATTTTCTTCAAGCCACGAACTTAATGACAAAAGCAGATGTGTCACTGGGTACATGACGCATTATGTCCCCACACCTTCAAATTAACTGAAAACACAGGCACTCAAATCACTTGGAAGAACAACACTCCAATAAGGTATTTTCCTAGGAGAAATAGGTCTCTAAATGCCTGTGCAACCGCGATGCTCAAAGAGCCCTTTTTTTATGTTCCACGCAGATATTTAAACCCTGATCAAACAGATCAACAGAACTAAATGATACATTCACAAGATACTGCTCTTTCTACACATATGTGGAAAAAGAAACCATTATATTTTACTATGAATAGGAATGTACAAACTGAGAATTTCCATCAGCTTCAAAAACTTAAGAACAAGATTTTTTGCAAAGTAACTTATGTTTGAGACTATGCCAAGAAACCCACTGCATTCTCTTACTCTGTATACTGCTACTGCTCCACATGCACACATACCTAATTTTATATGCATCCCCTCATACATACATTTTTTTCTTTTGCCACTCCCCACATTCTCACTTGAGCAGAATCTACAGTTAATTAGTTTTTTTCAGGTTACTTTTAACACCGTATGTTCCTGTAAGCTGTAAGTTGTGCAAACAGTACTGCAGCTATTTCTAGGACTGGATCTGATCTGACAACAAAAGTATTCTTCCACTATATGCAAGAACATAGCTTGGCTGGGAAGAGAAGAACCTCCCATCTTCAGCAATATTTTGGGATCATACTACATAATTATCAAACATTACTCTAGAAGAAAAATAAATTGAGTGGATAAAAAGATTACAGCGACTTGCAAAATTACACCATACTTGTAGTAGCAGCTACAGGAATTGGCTGTATAAGAAAAAAAATATCAAATTTATTTTAGCATCTTTGGCCAAGAAAACATGGTTTTCACTTGAGGGTTTTTTCACACTACACAAAATGACTTTCCACACACTCTGTGAGACATCACTAAGAGCCAGCAGACTGAACCACTATGCAGCTTCAGCTGCATCAATGACAAAGTGCAAGGCTAACCAATCTTTTTAACTCCCTTAGCACAGTATTGTGCAAAGAGCAGCAAGAAGTTGACACAAAAAACTCAACCTCACATGAATGGTTCCTTGCCATCTGCAACAGCTGGTTGCCACTTTTGACCATTTCCAGGATAAACATACACTTCCCTCAGACCTTTGACCCATGCATGTGCTGCTGAGCAAATAACCCCAGGCAATACAGGAATGAGCTGTTCCAGCATATTTGCAATTCTTTGTTCTTTAAGATATATTTTATAGACCTACTTTTGAGGAAGGTGACAGTGACAGATGAAATATCCAGAGACTAAATACATACAGCTCCATTTCCAAAAAAAAAGGCATCTTCACTAAAAAGGAGGTAACATTCAGTCTAAGAAAGTTCTGCCATTCTATGGACACCAATAGCAAACTCAACAATGCTGATCATTCCTACCTGCACTTCTCTATTTCTCAGATGATCTCCAAACTTCTTGAAAATAGAAAACAAATGCAAGGAATACAGCTGAAGAGTACCCTAGAAACTCACTAGCTGGCAGTGAAATCCAGTGCAGGATCTGTCCATGTTACCCTGGAGGTACTAGAGTACATTTTTATGCTGTAAATGGCATCTTGACAGGGCCCATCCCATAAACCCCGCCCTGTTTTCTCCTTGATCTAGCAGACTCTCTCCCTTCCCAACACAATCTAATCATCCTCACATGCATTAGCTCAACTCCTTAAAGGAAATCAACATTAGGAAATCACATATTTTTAGATGTAGTTCTCTAAGAGGAAACAAGAAAAACAGCCACTGCTCCAGCAGATCCAAAAATTATCAATGCATAATGGAGTAAATGCTGCAAAAATCACAATGCAAGAAGCAGCACCTTTTGCCTTTCACTGTTATTTTAATACAAAAATCTGTATCAGGTACTTCACAGCAGAATACACACAGCCTGTCCTTTAAGCTAAACCAACATAACTGCACTTTTTCAAAGTCTCTTTTCCAATGTAACTGCTATGGAATTCTCAAAATAATCTTAGAAAATGTGATACCATACCTTAAACCCAAGGGAAGTGTATTTTAACAAGAATATGATACATTTTATGCTATGCAAAAGGGGCTTTATTATCCTATGATATAGTTCATTTATTTTTAACATACAGAATTATTCCCTTAAAAATGGAAATTAAACTTTTTTTCTATGTTCACGTTTGTTTTTCTAAGCTACCTTCTTCTTCCATTACTTTCAAAGCAGTAACTTACTTATATATATATTGCAATCAAAATATTCAGTGCTAATAAAGGAATCGTTCAATATTTTCCAGACTATTCTGTACAGTTCTTTCATCAAATATTCCTGTGCTGTTACCTTCCCTTGCTAAATACCACGATAAGGTGAACACCTAATTTCCAGCTAATGTTTCACAGTACAGACCACCACCTGCTCATTCAATAATACGAATTTTTACTTACTTTCTCTTAAGCTGACATTTGCCCAATAGCCTAATCTCAGTCTTGTCCCTTCCACAGAGTATGTCCTCAAAATGTAGCATTTCTACAGTTATGGCTAGAATGATTCATCTAGACCCAGGCTGGGTATGAAACATTTAAACAATAGCTGATTTTAAATGCAGTTTTTTCAAAATGAATGAGGTACCACAAATGAGAATTTACCAAAATGCATTCCTTACAAAACTTACAGTTGCTCTGGCACATGCAGGTGGAATTTAACAGAGGAAAAAAGAATGGCCCATGCAGACTGGTGAACAATTTACTGCTGTAACATGCTAGGCAACCCAATATGCTAATTTCATTTATTTGGTGGAAGAGTCAGACAGCAACAAATTATATCAGTAATCACTCTCCTCAGCTTGTTAGGCCTTATGAAGAAAACATTTATCAGAACTCAACCTACCTGTCTGGCTTCTGCCACCGATAACCAAGAACTTAACTCAAAATCAGTACAGGGAGAAAAGCCAGCTTTCTCCAGTTTGTTCCTCCTGTAACAACTACACACCCCTTAAGCAACGTAAATTCATCTCACTTCTTTCACTCATGATATTAGCACAACGGATCTTCCTTGAAAATCTGTCCCCTACCACTACAAGAAAACTTTTCAACTACTTCTCCTTCCTCCTTCCCAACTTCATTTGATCCTGACCTTTGCCACAGGACATCTATTTTGAACACTCAAGACTGACAAACTCTTCTACTATCACTAAGAAACCAAATAAGCATACTAAGCAGGTTATCCAAGACTAGTTTGCATAGACAAAAATCAGAGACACTCAAGAGAAGAAAATACTAGGTGCAGTGATACAGCAACCTAAAAGAAAGGAAATTTATTACAAATGCTTTACTTTTTAATTGACAGAAGCACTAACTAAAGACCACCACTACTACAGCTTTTAAACCTGAAGGTGTAAACATGCATTGTTAGTAATTCAGGTCACCCAAAGTCTGAATTACACTACACCATCTCTGCAAGCAGAAATTGTCATCTTCCACTGCCAACCAGCATAATCCAGCTCTTTGTTGCTGGAGCAAAGCATCTCTGAGTCCAAGCCCTCAGAGAACACAAAAGTACTGGCTAAATGCCACTAAGGATGCACTGTAGCAGTACAGCAATGTCAGCAGTCCTGCTGACCTAAGGCATATTTGTTATGTATTGATATAATAGCTCACAGTAGAGACGTGCAGTGTCAGCAAAACCTGTGACAAGTAAAAATTTCAATAAGACTGCAACTTTTAGGATTTTATGGCTGGTAATGGTCAATGCAGTCTTGACATAAAGTGCCTATCCACAGCTTTCAATACAGCCTTTCAGCTGATAGGAGGATCCTGAATGTTGGTAACCACAGTATCTTCCCTTTTTTTGCTTTACACGATAACAAGAAGCCTACCTGAATTCAGCTCCATACTTCTACTGGAAATCATATCAGAATTACTTGCAAGCAGATCTTTGTGGGTCCCTTGCAAGTCAGGATATTTTGTGATTGTACCATTCTAAACCACAAATAAAAACTGGCTAATGGGTGTTAGGTTTACATTTGGACTGACCTTAAGGGTCTTTTCAAACTCAAGTGATTCTAGGATTCTATGAACGTAATATACAAATCTAGATATTCTTGATGCTTGTGTTTTAATTCAAGATGCTTAAATCAGTTAATTACAACCAAACTGGAATACCGACTTGCTGGACATCTTACATGGAGTATGCATACATACCAACCATATCTCTATATATTACGTATATTACATATCTCTATAAAATTAAATATATATGACTACATGCACTACATATATAGTGAGTAGTTAGTTATTGTATTTTTAATATTATAGTAATATATTTATAACCTATAGTAGCTAATATATGCAAAACTAGTGTAATCCCCACCTAGAGATGCTGGATACACTCACATTTTCATCTCAGAACCACTTACATTTTAACCACATTTCTCTATAGCTATGCCATCCCCTAGTCACAGACCCCTCTAAGTTATAAATCTCCTTCCAGTCTGCAGATGAAATGCTGTTGTGCCACCACTCCCCTGCAGAACCAGAACTCCCTTTCATTATATTGATAGATTAAAAACAAAACAAACTTACACAGGGCAATAAGCCCAGTTCCTTCAGAGCTCTATCAGCCTTTTCTGCTGCCTGATTTACCATGCCTGACAATGAACCATACACACAAATCCAGGGAGACTGCCTTGGTATCTCCAGTGTTAATGTTCCTCAATGCACATGAAGTTTCCATTCCGCTGTTTTTCACACCCACGTACCATTAGCAGTCCCCTTTCAGTCACCATAAAGTACAGTTTTTCTCATCTCCATCTGACAAACTTTCTCTTCTAACCTGAAGATACTCAGAAGCAAAATCTTGTTACTAGTCCATAGCTTTATACTCAGTACCATTTACAACTAATGTCAAAGCAATTGAACAGTCATCTGTTCGTAATGCTGAAATACAAGTAATTCCTCATCAGCAAACATGGCATTTGTAGCTAATAAATTAATTTGTCATTCAAAGCTAATATGCGATCCACATTATTCTGTGACTAAGAAAAAAAGATGATCAAAAGCAAATACCATGTTTAATCAAAGGCTAGTTCATCTGTACCTTTATTCGTCACATTTCCTAGACATTCTCCACCCTCATCTTTACAGAGGATTGTTGTAATGATTAACACTGAATAATCCTGTGTGGGGAAGAGGCAACAATTTCACTTAACAAATGCTTAAGTGAGGTAAGAGAAATTACACATAATTTTGTCTGTTTTATCAAGCCTTGCTCCAAGCCACTAACCCTTGAATAGAATTAATGTGTTTCACCTTCTCTCATGTTCCTGTTTTTCCAAAATGTAGCATCCATCCAAGAAGGGGTAAAATAAACACTTCTGTCTGACTAAGAGATAGCCGTTATGTAAATCCACTTCTGCAGCAGAGGTAAGACAGACAAAACACATCTGGGGTGCAGAGGTATTGCACCCCTGAGTCCTGCTGCTACAGGTAACAGGCAGCATGCAGGCATTAGACATACTTGTTTCTCAGCACGACCTCTGTTCCCCTAACTTTATACCTTCCCCAAGTATCTGAACAGCAGATACCATTTATTCCATCTATGAAGAGTCAATCAATTTAGAAATTACATGAGGTTTCTATGCAATATCCTTTGGTATTAGCTCAATCTAGGTCATTTTTATCTGATACAAAAAAAAGCAGCTTAACATGGAAGGCTTCTCTTCAAGACTCCCCACCAAACCTCCTGTTTCAGAAGAAAGAACTCACAAAAAGTGAGCTAAACACAGCTCAGTCCCTAAGAAAGATAGTTACTTCAGCATATTTAATGTCTTGTTCTCTTAAAGCCACACACTACTACTCTTAAAGACAGAAAAATGATGTTCAAAGTGACTACAACATGCCTGTCTGACATAAAAGGTTTAATTCCAAGCATACTACCCAGCAGCTACCCAGGGTAGCATTCCAGTTCTTTATGCTAAAATTCATGGATTTGAAAAATGGCCAAGACACCTCATACTCAGAAGTGTTTGTCACCATAAAACCTAGTTTGTCTAGTCTGGTTTTGTCTCTAATAGAGACCCTTGATTCTCATGAAAGCCTGGATTCAGAAAGCCATGTCAAGGCAGATAGCATCTGGCTCTGCTCTTTCCCCACATTGGATTGCCTGAGGAAGCACTTACTAGACATACAATACAGAACTTTCATGCCAATAATCTCTGAGGCATTTCAGCCAAATAGTACATACCAGCTTGAATACTGTGACTGTCCTTGTGTTTCTGCTGTTTCTTTCTTCTCAGTAATTGGCTGTCTGCATATTCCTACACACTCATTCTGCCAGTACTGACAATACAACAGGAGACTAACAAGCTTCAGACACTGCTTTCTTGGTAGTACTAAAATGAGACCTATGCAAGCATATCCTGTCAAGAATTAAGACAAGGCCTCTAAAAAGGAGCTCACAGATTTGCATTTCACCCCTCAGGATTCAATGGGTCATTTTATCTGCTAGACAGAAGATAAAACATGGGTGTATGTGATTCATACTCCTCCACACACTGTAATTTTTATAAAATCACACAAGAATGCAAGTATGTGCAAAACGAGCCCACCTAACTTTATGAAGAATATTTCTTTCCAGCTTCCTTCTCCTGTTAAGTCTGCATGGATAATGGGCATATCTTGCCTTGAATTAAAACTTAGTATTTGAGTAGGGAGCATATATTTACAATATTTCATACTCACACTCCATCCAGCACTACTGGATAGGGTGGGGTCCAGCACTGCTATGGACACAAAGCAGCAAGGATGCTGAGGATGTACACAGGAGCCTTACTTCACCTTTGTAATTTCACAAATGAAGTTTCACGCGTATATCACTAGCAGCAACTTATTTTTCCTGACTTCTTTGTATCACCTCTCATCTGCACTCCCAGGCAGGGTCCGTCTTGAACAGCAGACCCTGGGTTACCCGAGGCCGGGTATGCCCAGAGAGAACGAACCCGAGGGGCTGGGCAGGTCCGGCGGAGCAGATCGGGCTGCAGCCTGCCGGGGCGGCCCGCGCAGGAAAGCGCTGCGGCGGGAAGGGCTCCCAGCGGCGGCTGCCGCTCGCTTCCCCTTTCTAGCCCCGGCTCCCCACAGCTCCCCGGGGCGCGGGGGCGGCCCCTCGCTCCGCCGCACATCCTCGCCGCTCGGGCCGCCCCGGNCGGCCCGGGAACCTGCTGCCAGCGCGGTGGCCGCTCCCCGCGCCGAGCGCGCCGCTGTGCCCCGCCGGCTCCGCGCCGAGCCCGCCCCGCCCCGCCCTCCGTGGGTGCCCGGCCCCCGGCACAGCACAAAATGTCCCCGGGGCCGGGCCCCTTCCCCTGGGAGGGGCGGCCGAGGGCGTCGCCCCGCCCGTGAGTCGCCCACTGCCTCCCGGGGGCCCCGGGGAGGTCATCGCCTGCCGCCCCCCGCCCTCGGATGTCTTTGCCCTTCGCGACAGAAAGTNGCAGGTCCGGCGGAGCAGATCGGGCTGCAGCCTGCCGGGGCGGCCCGCGCAGGAAAGCGCTGCGGCGGGAAGGGCTCCCAGCGGCGGCTGCCGCTCGCTTCCCCTTTCTAGCCCCGGCTCCCCACAGCTCCCCGGGGCGCGGGGGCGGCCCCTCGCTCCGCCGCACATCCTCGCCGCTCGGGCCGCCCCGGCTCCGCAGCGNAGGTGAGGGCCGGGCCGTAGCCCGCGCGCAGAGCGCTCCCACGGCGGGGGCGGGCGGTGTTTGAGGCACCGAACCGTGCCCTGGGGGCCTGATACCGGAATGGCTCAGCGGCATCAGGTCGGTCCGGGTACCGACCACAGGCAGAACGCATTGCTAAGTGTGCTGAGGTTGATACAGAACTATGGACAGCATGACCCCGGTATTCAGTCTGTATTCCCCAAACAACACATGCAAAAGAAGAAGAAAAAAAGGAGGAAAAAAAAAAAAAAGTATCTCTGTTTTCCAGACTCTTCACAGCGCACATGAGAACAGAGACTGAAGACTACCTGAATCTCCTCCTCCAGTATTTCCTATCTCTGAACACATCTGAAAATTTCTTACTCCTACCTTTTAATTGTTCAAAAACAATACGGGGGTTTGGATCCCAGGTCATTTTTGCTTATGCTTTTACCCATAACTCCGAAAGGTTATTTGGAAACATACCTTATCAACTTTATCCACTCCACAGAGAGTGAGAGGTTTTGGGTTTTGAACAGAATCTTGGTTTAATGCTCTGGTTTAGGGAAGCAGATGCAACTTTTAAAACCTCACAAGTTCCAAGCAGCATGACAATACTCAGTTGTTCTTTTCTACTGATATCCAGGGTATGAAGAGAGAAGCTAAGATTCCAGAGAAACTGAAAAAAGAGCAATTGAGACAGAGCACTCAAATATGTTGATACTCCAAATAACTTCTTCTGGAACAATACTCTGCTCCCACGGAGTTAATCCAAGCTACTTTTTCTAGGGCAATTATTCTAGGATAGCTCTGTGTATAGACAAGTCCTTGGCTCAAGTCCAAAACACCCTTGATCAAAAGAGAGGAAGAAAACGCACCAGAAATGTGTATCTAACGTGGAAACAAAACATTTTGTTAAATTAGGCTCCCAGATATTTATTGCTAATAGAGTCCTTCCCTGCTTGCTCTTCCATGCCCAACTCATTCAAAGTCTTAATCCAGTGTTCAGTCACTGCCCCAGCAGAAAACTGTACTGACATAAATACTGCCCTAGTTTCACTAAAGGACCCATAAGAGGGAAGGGTCCCAGACTAATTACAAGCTGGTTTACTGCAATCCACATATTTCGCACTAATTAGTAAAGATTTGAAAATAAGTCCTTTAAAACAGTGTTGACATCTGTACCAAATTCTTAACAGTTTGCCTTTGCATGCTTCTAATACTCTAACAGTAACTACAGTTCCTTTTGAAGTGATGCTTGTACTCAATAACTTGCAAGAAGTCACAGAAGTACTTTCATCCAGAGCTTCCTGAATGGTACTGGCACATTAGGTTTATCTGACTTCTCCCCTCCCTCTAACCAGCACTGCCTGAGCATGTTGTACCTGTTTGTTGATACACACAGAGATTGCTGAGGGGAGACGGAATTTTCTCATCTCCAGATGTAGTAACAAGACACAGTAACATTAGTACTTGTCTCAAGGGACCACAGCAAGAAAAACAAAAATAGAGTATATACAGGGTGGAGCAAAACTGCACACGAACAGTTTAGAATTACCTTGGATGGTCTCTCATCACTGCTTGCTATTTTCATTTGCTCTAGATGGGGAGAGAGGAAAAAAAAAAAAGGTTTTACAAATATGTCAGTTTCCTTCCTTTGCTCTTCCTCCAAAACAAACATGCTGTGAGTTATCTGTAGCTAACACATACTTCAGGAATTCCTTTTGTACAATCCTGGTATAAAGGGGGACTATATAAAGATTAGGTATGATAACCAATTAAATATAAGCACTATTTATGCATAATAACGCAGCGATTCAAAGAAATGCAATGGTCAGATCAAAGCAGTTTCTCTTTTTTTTTCCTGCTATTGCTGAGTTTTCAAGTTGTGTGCTTATTAATGGTGTGTTGATACTCAGCTGAAGGGCTACAAGATGTTTGCGTGTTGTGTCTATACGTTGAGCAAGGCTGAATGTGTAGACACGCACATTACTGCCAGCAATGCTTTCCTCCTCTATACAACCGTGTAGCTAATTACAAAGTAAAAAAAATCCATTTCTGGAAAATAAACAAGGTGGAATGCAGAAGCTAGAGCTTGGCAAGACATTTTAAGGTTTCCCTAGAAGGAAGGCAAGGCATAATGTTTTACATTTCTGAAATTCTATCCTTTATATCAACAATATACTACACAAAGAAATACACAATTTGTGGATGTTCAGCTGTGCAGCTCTAATGCAGCACATCAAATGGTCCTGAAAAGACAAAATATGTAAACACCCTCATCCCATTTTCTTTTTAAAAATTGCTTGATTTCTTAATTTCTTAATTTATGTAATTTCAGATGAAAAAAAAATGATACCGCCAAAAGGTTTGGTTTTCACTATACAAGTTCCAAAGATACAGTGTTGTTTCAATTCAGAAATATAAACTAGATTTATGTGTTAGTAGTCTGAATGGTTAGATGGTCTCTCCTGAACACAATATGCATATCGTTTCTAGAACTGCATATTCTAGAAAAATTATTTACATTTATTGAACAGATGCATCTTAACAGCTACAAGAAACACCTGAATTTTTATGCAGCCAGTTTATCAGACTATCTTTGCCTGTATGTCCTCATAGCTGTTCTTGGTTCCCTAACAATCATTAGAAATAGCAAACAGCAACACAGGAGATAAAGGGGCTTAGAATGGTAAGTGAAATAAACTGCTCAACACTATGTAAGCAAAATGTTTTGCTTTAAACAGTCTAAACCCAGAGCATTAAAATAGTTAGATTTACACTCTTCGTATTCTGACTTATACAGACATAACTTTGTTTTTTCTCTTTGATGTCTAAAACAACGAGATGACATTCTGCCATTCTTAACTTGCTTGTAATGCCAAAATATTTTACCTTGGTAGACATAGTATTACCCAAATAAAAATACAAGTCAAAAGAAATATTTCAGTCCAGACCTGGAATTTTGGCGAACACTGAGACCAGTGTATACAGCAGTTCTTTCAGTCTTTTACATCTAGAGAATGTTTTTCCACCCAAGTTGTCAGGTACATTCCTTAAGTAGTTTCAGAATGACGAGAACTGTTTGGAGAGTAAACATCTATATAAACATACATGGAGGCACTTTATGAGCGTAGCTGGGCAGAGATCAGAGAAACACTGGTGACAAATGGGAATCAAGCACCCATAGTCTGGACTTCTATGGAAAGAATTAAAGATGTGCCTTCAAAATTACTTTTACCTAAGGCATAAAATTGCAGTGACTTTGAATGTAGGCCTGTGTTTTAATTCACTAGTAACACATACCACTAAGATTTGCCTCACCATAAGGTAAGATGAAACATCATTACACACATTATAGGCACCTTTGCAGCCCCATTCTGTGGTTGTCTCTGAGACATTTATATCCCCAAGGCACTTACGTTACCGCCGCTGAAACTTATCACTGACTGCATCCCAGACCCATCTATACCATTCATGCTTCCTTGATGTACAATATCCTGCACATGAAACCTTGCCTCTCTTGGAGAACTTTTCACCAGTGTAGAGAGACATAACCTAATACCACATGCAAACTTTTGGGCAATCCTAGCCAACTCTCCTCAATGTACATCTTCCAACTAATTTGCACCAAAGCAGCCAACAATGGCTTATAAGCAAGCAGAGGAGATCTAAAAGATAAACAAGATATTTCTTGGGTGTGTGTGGGCAGGGAGGGAAGAGAGAAGGTTTACAAGCAAGTTATTCATAGGATCTCCTTGGAGATTCTCCCCAAGAATTTTAAAAGCAAGACAATCCTTCACAGGACATATTTTAGCCCCATCAAGAGCCAGAAAGGATTATTGTTCAGGACACTTTCACTTTTCTAGCTCACAACAACCTGACTAAAGAGTCTTTGGCCATCACCCAGAAAACAATTCCACACACTCTTGATAGCACTCACCTCCAGGATCTGCACTGGGTGCTGGTGCTGGGTAGGACTTGGTCTTGGGACAGAACCTACAAAGCACAAGATCAGGAATTCCAGTCACTCAAGGACTCTGATCTCTAGGTCACTATCTAGCTTATTGTAACAGCACAGCTGAGACCCCAAGCGCCTCTGGCAGCAAACTAGTGGAAACAGCTGCTTGGTCATTTCCACACTTGTACACCTGTCCTCCCGTCAGGTCCTGGATGGGACCCAGCTGTGAGGCTGGCCAGCTGGCTATCTGGCTTCCATGGGGGAGGTAAAGCTCCACAGAGACTTCCAGTGATTCACAAGAACCATGCAAAGAAATCCAACTTTTTTTTTTTTTTTTAATAGATTTAAATTTTTCTATAGCCACTGCCTTTAAAAATTCTACAATTTTGGTATGAGGCACCACATTTGCATGTGCCAACCAAACTGTGTCTGCCACTGATTCAACAGGACCTGTGGTCAAGACACGTTTAAACATGGTTTTCAGATGGCTGCAGACAAAGCCAGCAGGAGCTGCTTCTCTGCTTAAGGTCTAAAGCTAGCAGTGTCAGAAAGATGCTTCCTCTACTTCCTTTACTTTTTCTTTGCTAATAGAAAAAAATCTGTCTTCTTTTTTTTTCTTAAAAAAAATAATCCAACAAACTTATTTACTTTTCTCTTTAGATTAATATTCTGATTTCTGAAAGAAGAACTGGACAAGGCAGACATGAGCACCACAGGAATTTTTTCTAGTTCTTTTGAATCACCACCAGATTAAACTATTTATTTTTGGAGAATATATAATTTTAATTAATTATAGTTTTTTTAATGAACTCACAATGATTTAAAAGCAAATTCAATCTTTTGTTATATTAAGTCTCACTTTCTAACATACTCACTAACAATGATGAAAATTTTAATTATGCAAAGGCTATTAAAAAAATCCTAAAGGAAGCCTGTAAAGGCCCAGTCCACTCAGGATCTGAGCTACAGACTGAAGGAAAAGCAGGTTGTTCTCCTTCTCTACTTTGCCTGCATATGAATAGCAGTTATGTGGAGGCTGAGGATACACTGCAGTTCTCATAAGCTCCCTGCTGAGCAATGCAACCTTTAATTTCTGAAGCTTCATAAGTTTTCTATAGAAACAAAAGATTCTTCTACCCTTATGCCAATCTACCTTTTTATATGAAAAACTATCAGATACTTTAACTTTCTCACTTAGTCAAACAAATTAAGAAATTTAAATCAACAAATTAAGACAATATGTTATCCAAGGAAGATTTTTTTTAATACTACTTCTTTATCCAACCTCGAACCATTTATAGCCATCAAAGGAAAAAGACTGAGGACTGTCTGCATATGCAGTATTTTCCAATTAACTGCTTCTGTTTAATTATTAAACAACTACATTAGGCTCAACAGGAAGATTTTTTTTTTTCAGAATAAGACTGCTCACACATGAGTTAATCAGAAATAATACCATGTTTAAGGAAGCACTACAGAAATATTCAGACAAAAAAAAAAAAAAAAAAGTTCCTCTGTAATTCCAGTTTTATTCAATGAAAAGATTCATTGCATGGTGTTGCCATGGCCAGGCAGGCTTAGTGAGTGAACTGCAAACCTAATCAGTTTGGCAAAGGGTTTTATAGAAGCTGCTGTGTTGGCTTTGCTGACTTCAAGTGATTTTTTTCCTTCGTTCATTTGTTGCAAACAACTAAAATCTGGGTCAAGGAAGGAAAGGTCATTCGTTAATTATGGAAGTGCAAATTTTTATACAGTATTGGAAAGGTTTCAAGAGCAGTTTTGAATTCTGTATTCATTATGTATTCTGCTTTCTCACTGTATTTCTCCATTTTTCTATACATCTAAATTTCAAGCACCTTCATAGGAAAAACTAAAATAACTTGTGTAAGCAATCAGAATTTCATGCTTTGCATTTTAAACAATTATTTCAATAACATTATGAATTGGTAAAAGATTTATAGCACAAACACATTTCCACATTTCTGTACACTGTAATTGTTCTAATGTTTATTTTCAGACCACCACTTGATTGGTCATGCTCTCCAACTTAATTCTGTCAGGGGAATTTTTTTTTCTGGGAGTTCTAAAAGGTTTTGAACTTTCATGTAGTAATCACATTTAAATAAGCCCAGTCTTATTTTATGTGATAAGAGGAATTTTTCTAAAATACACATTATAACAACTATATATATTTTCTTCAACTGCAATCATCAGTCCCTGTGTGGGTGTGCTGGGAGTGCTCTGCCTTTTTTGTTTACATGTCTTTCACACCAGAAATCTCAAAGACAACACCCCAAACCTATCCAAGCTCATTCCACACATCTGGGAACACAAACAAGTGAGGAAGGTAAAATGATACAGTCCAGGAGAGGTTCTCTCAGTTTTCACTAGGGCTGTACCTTTCTTATCATTTCCTGCATGTCACACATGTATTGCTTTCTTTACTTGTGGGTGTGTGTTTTTAGCACACACCAGGCAAATACTGTTTTCTAGCATATAAGCAAGTAAACTGCTGTGAATTTCTGATCACACAGAGTGAAATACATGCATCAGTTCCTGTTACTCAGCTGCTTCTAAAGTCAATCAGCATCTCCAAGGATCAAGGTCCACTTTTAAGCAATTGAGTAACCTAATTGGCAGGTAGATCAAGGCAGGATAATTTGCTTCTTGACTGCAAATAAAGGTACACTAACCCATTTTACTGTGGAACTGGTCTTAACATTAATAAAATAAAATGCAGATATTCTACAGTAATGATGTGTTTTCCACACAGAACATAAAGTACTATCTCAAAACATTTTTGGTTTTCATTTCCCCTGTGATGTGTAGCAGTACTACCATTTCCAAGTGGAAAAGATTGACAATCTATTTAAGGGCAACAGTGTGCCCCAGTATCACAGAGGGAAGCTGCAGCAGAGCTCACAGCCAGAGCTGGTTTCTGAATTCTCCTTCCTCCTATGCCTTATTTTAAAAAAAGCCTATCTAAACCTGAAAATTTGCAAGGTCACTTCTGCACAGCTAACAGCTGCTGGGCTGGGGTACAGGTATATGTGCACATTTGGCTGATTGCTCCCTTCCAATGAGTAACACACTATGTTAGTAAAACACATGCTGCATTGTAGGTAAGCACCAATGTCCCTCATCACACTTCTGACTCTTCATGTCTGGGAATTTTTGCAGTACAGTGTGACTTGAAGCTGTACTTATCAGAATATGTGTTCAGTGTCAAATCATTCCTTCTGTTCCACTTCATTACTTCATTTTTCACTCCATATTTAAAGACTCCACAAGATCTCTCTGTTCCATTCCAACCTTCAACACACCAGTTTTCAAGCCCTTTACTGTCACCCCTGGAGCTGTGAGAAGGAACTGATTTGTCTGTATTTGTGGATAAACAACTATCAGATCTACCAGGTGTGCAGCAGTTAGAAAAGATGAGTGTTCTGCAGGCAATAAAGGGCTATCAACAGATGCTACAAGCATTTGCTGACCAGCTGCACATGGCAGGACAATCACCATGTGGTGGGATCAGGTCATGGTACAAGTCATACAAGTCTGTGCCTGGCAGCAGTGACTGCAAGCCTTTGGATCCTGTGTTCTGCATGCCAAATTTATGTCAGCCTCAGGATAACAAAATGACAGCTGCTTTGAGAAGGAAGAATCAGGGTATCAATCTTATGAAGAAAGTTTGCATCACTCAACGATCTGTGTCAGAAAAGGAAGCTGTAACAGGAGGTAGTCAATTTTCAGACATATATAACCATTAACCATAGCTTGCATGCGGAAGTACAGGTGTGGATCAGGCACAGGAATTAATATCTAAGTCAATGAAATAGACTTCCCTAGACTCACAGATAACAGACTGTCCCTATCTAGAAACCAGATCTTTGTGGTAAAGTAGGAACATAAAAATACTCTACTGTAGACAGTAAAATCTGAATTTCATTTGAAAGAATAGTCCTATCACATTATTCGGTTAATATCAAAATGCCACATTGCTTTGCAACAGCTCTACTTTTTCATAAATTTGTTGATATATGCTTAGTATTACTGGGTGTATAGTCTTACTCCAATTTTGTGTTCATCATAATATAAGAGGTATTTGTGATTTACTTCAATTTGAACAATGGCTTTTTGCCACTGTTTATGATAGGGAATGCTGCATCGTTTCAGTGTATTCACTCTGCAGTTCTTTGTGTCTTAATAATCATAGGGTGATCTGCTACTTTCCACTGCAGTGCCTTGCTTCCTATCTACCAGTAGCCCATTGCTATTTGAGGTACAAGGGGAAAAAAAGGAGCAGCATACCACTGTCCACTGAGAGTTATTTTAACACACACTTCATTTGTGAAGTATTTGAATTCTTTCATCTTTTGTGGATAACATCGCACAATGGATTGAAATAACTTGGGCAGCTAAAAACAGTCTGACCATGGCTATATATATGTGTATATATGTTTACAGATGCTGCACTGAGCCTGTATTCCAAGCATGTAAGTATCTGCCCCCTACAACAGACCTACTCTTTGTGAATCCCTCAGAAGCTTGTCCTTGTTTTGCTGGCCAAAGGTGCTTTTTCCTAAGGGGCGTGGGAACACACTGTCAGCTGAATGTTGCTGGTGTGCCTCAGACAGTCTGGGGCTGCGCTCTGCAGAGAAACAGCAGCACTGATACAGCTGCCACAAGTCTTGTCACATTTCCTGACATTTCTCTTTATTCAACACTTCCTCATCCTTTCTGGAACATCTCAATAACCTGTATTCCTGCAGAATGTGTATACCTTGGCCTTGCATAGGCCCACACTGCAATTCTCATAACAGGGCACTTGCAAGAGAAGTATTTTCAAACACTGCAAAAGCTAGAAGTCCAAACATTGTGACTCAGACCTCCAGAGCTCCAAAATGTAGCCAGACTTGGCTATGTCAGTGACATTATGGAATAGTTGCTGGCAAGCTGTTTGCAATATCATCATAATAACATAGTGATATAATAACATGGAGCTGAAACACCTGAAGACTGGAAGCACTATTATGTCACACCAGCATAAGCTAAGAGTTGTATCTGCAGAACATAAGACTCAGTGTGAACACATTCAACAGAAATAATCATCTCTAGTCAGGCGCCATTGTAAAACAAACATAATGCCCTTTGAAAAGATTTTTTTTTTCTTCCTAATCATTTGTAAGAGCAATAGAAAAACTTTCTTGCAATGGCACTGCTGGGAGGGAATGGGGAGTAAAGAACAAAAAAATTTAAAAGAAACCTTAGTGTAAGAAATACCCTCCTGGACAAAATATTTTCAGATAGCCACTTCTGTAAATTTTTACTTTAAAGACACTTTGAGTCAGGGAAAAGATTAAATATATCTAAGTGTCAAGCTCCTGTGTTATTCTGGCATCACAAAACACAAGACTTCCAGTTCTCACTACGAGGAATGTTTGTTTTGCTCTGGTTTGTGTAAGTTTAATACCTGGCCAGAGTTTTCTATCTTTTTTCATTATTATTAGCAAGTCAACAGCAGTTTTTAGTATCTTGCGAGACAAGTTTCAACAAGGCTGCAGTATGATATTTCCTTTGATTAGTAAATCAAGATTAGAACATATGCCCACACACATCCTCCAAAGTCTATTCACAAGAGGGGGAAGACATTTGCTCTCTCTGTTGCAACATTCCTTATTTTTATCCCAAAGATCAAGATCCTTTGAGTAAGACAGGGCATGGCCTGTGAAGACACTAATAAAGGCTTCTGGATTAACCCCAAAAAAGTGAGAGACTGCCTTACCTTTAGCACAAACCATCCTCTGCAGGGATTTTCCTGCTGTGGAGGCATTGAAGAGGTAGCCGCAGCCAGGGCAGTCTCATTAATAGCAACATCACTGTATGGGCAACACCATTCTAGAGGTACAACCACAGGAGGCACTGCAATGTTTTGGAGACTCACAGGCGGCTTTCTCCAAATCTTGAAATTTGTGCAGTTCAAAATTTGAGCTGTGATTTATTGAAATGGCATGGCAAATATTCACTTTTCTTAATAGACCAATATTAAGAAAAATTCTCAATAGGACCCTATTAGAGTTTCAGCCACTGCAACTTTGCTCCTTCTCCAACAGTTACAATTATAAAATTACAGGTTTAATTTTATTAAATAACAAACATATGAACTCATAAAAAAGTTCAGATAGCTCAATATTCTTCCTAAGAGTTGTCAAGAGTATTCACATTAGAGTGTAACAGAGCGGACCTGCTCTTGCTGTTTACTGCTGGTGCTCTGCAGATTACAGACCTTGTTTGGGTTCATTCAGACCACTGTAATTATTGACAGTTTCTAATTTATATAACCCAATTTGTATTTATAATTATATTATTGACCTCTATAGCACAGTGGAAACAAGATATGCAAATAAATTGTACACTCTGCAAAAAGAGACTTTCTGCTTCAAATTCCCCTCCTCCACTGCTGTTATGATCAGACATGAATGAACATTTCATAGTCACCTTATTCATGATTTTATAAACTTCTGTCATATCCCTCTTCAATCATCTCTTTTACACAGAAGTCTCATTGTCCAATTCATACCTCAAATAGATATCATTAAATGTTTTTAAAGACTTCTGGCATTCTTTGTACCTTTATATTATGCCTTTTGAGACAGAATTGTCAGAATACCACATAACATTCAAGACAAAGCAAAGACATGGATTTAGAGCAGTAGCTCTAAATTATATGTCCTGCTTCATATGGTATTTCATTTGTAATTCCTAATTTACTAATTCCCTTTCTGATTGCTGCTAACCATTGAGATGGTGGCAAACTTACCACAGAGACTAAGATCCTTAATGGAACAAGTTAGTATAAAGTCCATTTTTTAATTGAAGCAAGTTTCTTTGTACAGTATGAACCTTAGTCTTGCTATTTTATTTCTCAGTCATTTATAAAAAAACTTTTCTTTAGAACCAGCTTTAATTTTGACCCAGAAAAAAATGTATAGAGGCAGTAAAAGCTAGCTTCCTGATGCTCACATCCCGTCTTAGGTGTTCAAACATGGCAAATGGCACAAATTCCCCTGGGATTTCTCTCTGTGAAAAATATTAATTCCTCCTAATTTCTTCAGCCATATCTTAATCTACAAAAGGATCTTCTCCTCATTGCATACTAGTTTAAGTTCTTGAGGGCTCAAAGCAACTTGAAAAATCCAAGGTGATTATGACAACTGACTCATCTTTTTATCTACAGGCTCATTGCCTGCTTGAAAGAATTCCAAGAGGCATGATGTCCCTTTGCAAACTCCCTATTTTTCCATGTTTCCACTAATACTACTCTTATTACAAATCCTATTATGTTCCTGGATTAAAAGTCACCTTAGTTTCTATAGTTCCTCCCAAACACCCTGTTTCAAATTTTCTCAAATGTACTCCTCTTTACTCCTCTGGTACATGATAAAAAACAGTCAAGATTCCATTTGGGGGAGTTCAGAAATTTCATAAATGCTCTCATTCAAATCTCAAGGACAGCAGTAAACCCATATAAAACTCACAATTAAGTACATCATCAACTGATGATGTACTGAGGAAATAGGATGAACACACAGAGATTCTTTATTCCCATGCTCATAATTATGCAATTATATCTGTTAGAACATGTGTAATTGGCAAAGCAGAGCCTAAAAAGAAAGGTAGGTTGCTATCTGTTCCTTATCCCCAGTCTTATCAAGCTGTGATCTCAGGAACTGAAGGAGCAGCATGAACCCAGAAGTCATGTCTACCCTTCTGAAGGTTATGAGTGTTTTCTCCTCCCTTTGCCCCTCAAGTTACCAGCAGGCAGTAAGTCTCCCTAGTACAAATGCTGCCAAATGCATCCACTATTTTCAAGCAGGCTGCTGGTAGCAACTGACTCTTTGTTACAGTTCAACTGGCAGCATGAGAATCCTTTTAGAGAACAAGAATCCATTAAAGTCTATAGCTTTCTTGGGCTCATGCTCATCTTCCAACAATAGCATCAGTAAAAAGGAGTCATTTTTCAAGCAACACTACTTTTCTGAATTCTGTGTGGTTTCCTATGCTGTATTCTACTGTCATCTTGTTTCTTGTTTCATGACAGCAATGTCAACTGTCCCTGTGTGCTTACTTGGTTTTTCTTATTCACGTAGCAACTTAGAACAAAAGCACTTCTCAAATATTTTACAAGAAGACCTGTCTCTTTCATGTTAAAGAAGCTGCATGACTACAATAAGCCAACACCTAAATATTTGTGTGCCTTGTCTCCACATGCCTTCATTAGAGACATAACCTTAGGTGTTATTCATATAAATGCACATTCATGGATATAAAATTCTTGGCAATTCCATATTATCCTGTTTACAAACTGTGTAGAAGATTGTAGTCTCCTGGCGGAGCAATAACCTTGC
Organism: Rhadina sibilatrix; assembly: GCA_013400275.1. Lineage (NCBI taxonomy): Eukaryota > Metazoa > Chordata > Aves > Passeriformes > Phylloscopidae > Rhadina > Rhadina sibilatrix. The sequence continues at coordinate 56,593 of VWYO01027908.1, forward strand.
AATGGATCAGCCTCTCTCACCACAAGAGAAAGGAGTTCACAGCACATGTTGTTAATCTCTACATAAGCAGGTAGCACGCTATGCTTTTCCTAAGACTAGGCAGGTTATTTTCCTTGCACCAAAAGGAAAATTAACTTAACCCCCGAAGTTCCAGTGTGTTATTATCTAGTAGTCAACATACTTCTCATTCTAATCCATACTATGCAACATAGCATTTAATCTAATCCATAACATTCAGAAACTACATCCAACAAAGGAATTTGTATTTTAAGCAGCGCAGCTCCACTTATTTGCAACTTACTGCTCTTCCATACACTGCATATTTAACCCTTTTAAACTTCATAATATCCAAAAATACATTATGCAGAATGAAAATTCATTATTCAAAGGTATAAAAATATATAAAGATTTTATTTTAAAATCTATAGCTCAGAAAGTAGTTTTTAACTGTAGAAAACTTGAAGATTTTTCCACAAATTACTACTGGAAATAAGAGTGGATCTAAACAGATAGGATGCTTGTATGTTCCTAAAGAATAACTAGAAAGATTAGTTAGAATAGAAGCAACAGAAAGTAGTACTTTTTAAAGTTTGGGGGTTTCACTAGTTGATTCAAATATTTTATTTTCTTGAAAACTGCAGTTCTAGATCTTCTGAAAAATATGACTTCCTTTCTTGAAAGAGAACATACAGCCACCCTGGTTTTCTAAAACCTGTTCCAATATTTCATTTGTCAAAATCAAAAAGAGCACATTTGGCAAGAATGAAATTCTGGCAGTGACTATATCTGTAGGGTTTTGAATCATTAGCTAAGTTTCCTTCTTACTCCTATTCCCTCCCTTCTTTCCTTTTTCTCTTAGTAAAGCAGTAACTGGTGTGATTCTCGTCATAAAACTTAGTATCTTGGGTATTTTACTTTTGTCTAGTAATTCTGTTATTTAGCTTGAAAAATGAGGGAGCAGTTGGAAAGAGAAATAAACGATTTAGTGATATTTAATCCCTACTTTTGGAGATGTACATATGCTGACCTTATTACAAGAGTACTAATAATTGTAAAGGAAACAATCATTGAAATATAATTAGACATATGAACAAAAACATCAAAAAACTGAGGGCCTAGTCATCTTCTAAGTATAGGAATTTACACATTTTCTTATTTAAAACAAACATGTTCAAAATTAAACCTTCAGAGCTCTCAGACTAGGCCTGTGGATGCCTTACAATGCCTGACTTCTGGATGACATGGTCCAAAACACCCCTTTCAGATAAATAGTTTGACATGCTGAATGATATAGAGGCAATCTCAACTCCTGCACAGTGTCCATCGTATCTTTTGAGTGGTACTTATACTAACACAGAAAATACTCAGTTGTGTCTCCCTTTCCCCTCGCTGCTCTTTCCCAGAACACCAGAGTCTGGTGGGAAAATATGCAAAGCAGGTGCTCAGTGTCACTACATGTGGATACCACAGCTAGCACAGCACTACCATTCTGTTGTCACCTTTTCTGGCTCTTGTGTAACTGCCACTTCTGTAACTGGGGACACAGCCTGTGGGGATGAGCAGGTAACCAGAAATTAGGATTTTAATGCTTTTTCAGTTGGGATTTTGGTTTATGCTACTATCTTTCTTTTGCTCAGCCACATACAGTTATCTTTATTTCCTTAATATCCATTGTTACTCTTCAGATATGAGTGAGGTTCAGAATGACCTCCTCTGAACAGAGCAGAGTGCTGGCCCTTTGATATTTGAACTACGCAGGCTCCTTTTCAGAGCAGAAGGGTGCAAGAGCCAAATATGCTTATCACCTAAGGATGAAAGGGGCCCTGGTTCTCCACTGCTCTGTTGCAACTGCAAATACTTATGCCTCAGAAACTGCAGAATAAAATTACATCATAACAACTATTATTCCACAGGCATTACAATGAAACCCCCTCAAATGTTAACCTGTTAGTGATGGCCCATTATTTTAGGATTACAACAGATGCCTACGCTTATCAATTATAGAACAATTCTTTGATCAGAACCCAATTCATCCTTCTGCCTCTCTGATTTAACCTTACTGAATTCTGTTATCTGACTGAGTTTGGATTTACCGTAGTACAATATTTTTGCATTTTTGCCATCTGATCTCTAGAATAGTGTCTGAATGATTGTCCTTTGGTTTCCACAACTTTATTTAAAAGTCACATTAATGCATTTGAAGACCTTTTAAAAAGAACTATCTTGCCATTATACAACCCCCCCCCTTCTATTGTGAAAAGTAAGTGATCTTGGCTTATTGTTTCCTTACTTTTGTGTTCTGATAACACAGAAATACTGTGAGCATCCCAAATGCCACTGTAAAATAAGAACTGAATTTTTCAGAAATTACATCTCATCCTTGCTTTTAGTTTAAAAGACATAATTTCACCTGCAACTAGAAGGAGCTGTAATAAATACAACCTTTTTATAATTCTGAGAGGCACAAATTAGAACAAAACTTTTCACATGTCATAAAACAGAATTGTAAAGTAGAAAGCAGCACATTATTTTGACTGCTGTAAATTAGGGCTACATAGGGCTTCAATTTTTATATAAGCAAAGAAAAAAAAAAAGAAATGCACTGAAGCTAATTTCCATTCTGTTTATTCTCAGACTCTTAATATTTAAACTAAAAGTCATGAATACAGGTTAAAGAAAACACACCAACAGCCCACTAGGGCATGAATAACCAGCACAGATCACCTCAGATCTTCTCTGCATAACTATGCTTGAAAAAGGAACACTCTCCTGGCTTGGCTAACAAAACTCATGAAATAAATTAATCAGAATGGCTGAAAAATAAAGTTAAGACACCAGTTGGCACTTAGTGGAGGAAGGACAGGGGAGATGACATGCAGCCATTTCTCCTCTTTGTGCCTCTTAGTCAGCATCCCTATAAAGGCATCATCCCCTAATCACAGGCAGTGGTGAGGTTCCCACACAGTCATTTTCTCCTAGCAAACTGAGAAAACAAGGTCTTTTCACCCCTCCTATTTAGAGTGTCACCAGACTCTTTATCATATGAGAAACCTCTTCTTTGAAACTGCTCTGCATCCTCCCACACAAACACCCCTTTCTAAAGGGGATCACCAGCTCTTGCTTTTCTTCTCTTTTACTACTGTAATTTCTGGGAATTTTCACTTCTTTCACTAGTGTAATTGAAGATTTCTTCCTTGTCTGTGCCTCTCCAGGGTGGCAGAAGGGCTGGGGACTCTCCTGAAGACATCTCTTGCCCCTGAGTGAGCTGAATCCAGGAGAAAAGTAGGGACTGACTCTGCAGGTACAGAAGTTCCCTGAAAAACCGTGCATCAGGAAATTTCTCTCAGCATTCATGCCACCATCAGCACATACCAACAGCATGTTGCTGACCTTCTCTACCCTGTGCCTTTGCGTTAAGCTGTCCGACGCTTGTCTTTCCTCCCATACAAAAGCAATGCACATGTAAAAACACCTGATGCTTTGTTCCAATGCCAGCACAAGACACTGGGGCTGTTGGCACCATGGCTGTTCACCACATACCCCAAGTACTGGAAGGCAGGAGGAGAGCAGTGGGACAGAAACCAGTTCAAATGCTGACTTCATGGTCTGAAAAGGGGTGTGGACAGGGGATAAAGGAAAAGGAGAGCAGTACAGAAAAGTCTGAGGAGCCTTGATGTCTGGAAAAGTGAAAGCCAAGTAAGAGCTGCCATTTCTCAAATCCCATCCTCATTTCTAAGTACCCTTTTTGTGGCTAAGAGGTGACAGCAGTCTCCTCTGAGCAGAGGAACTGCTCCCAGCTACACCAGCTAGGGAGGGGGAATTTGCAGGAATTGGGTGCTCCAGCCTGGACCCCACAGTTGCCACACTGACAGCTGGTAAAAGCATGCCGGCAATCCCTACCGACCCTGGGCTGCACAGTCAAACTGTGCTGCACTATTAGAAAGCTATTTATAAATACAAGAGTGAAACCAAATATCTCTGCTTTGACTTCTTTAAAAGGCCAAATTCAGCCTTCAAACTGATCTATTTCTAGCCATCTGTTCAATCACTGATTCCAGCGCAGGAGCTACCCCATCCCCATACAATTCCTGCTGACTTAGCAAGGTCCATGTTACAGCCACAGCAAGATGTGAAACTAGGCCGTATGAGGATTTGACAAAGTGAAATTTCTTGCTGTTCAAACCATCCTGTTATGTATAAAGGAAATTGCACTTGCACAGCAGTGCCTCACTCTCTAACCCCTTAGGTTTTTGCATCTCTGTCCTCCAGTCCTACTCAATAAATACAACTTCATACAACTTGATACACTGACCCCCTCTCTGCATTATTGAAGTCTCTGAGCAGTTGACTTACAAAAAGCCTCTTCCTAAGTTTGCACAGACCATCTCTGAGGCCAGGAAGGGTTTGCGTGAATATAGAAGTCTGGCTGTGAGAACATGAACATAACCACAATCATCATATTACATATGCACTAAACATGCATGTAAGCCAAGGGTCCTTGTAAACCAACAGACAAACAACCAAACCCCTCAACCTAATAACGATTTAGAGGAAAATTGTTTCTAAAACAGAACAATATCATTCTAAAAACATTCCCTGTTTTCTGAAGCATAACTGGAGTTTCAAGTCCCCTCATGAAACTGCAATAAATATTCTTCATTGTTTTGCCACTTTATTAGCTATTTTGAGGATTGAATTACATGGAATAGTCCACATACAATGTTCTTGGTAGCATATATTAATTTTATAAAGTTTCAGTACTGTCCATTTTCACATGGAGGTTATCTGTTCCAAATGAAACACAGTAATATTGCTGGGATGTGGAAGAATCATCATTCTGTCTGATGCAAGAGAAACTTGTAAAAAGCTTTAGAGGGTGAATAATCAGTCTCTGTAACAGCTTTCTCTTTAGAGTTTTGGAGTAGCTTGTTTCCTTTCAAGTGCCGAAAAACTCTAGAGGGGAAGCAGTTGTTTCCTGCATACCAAAATGCTTTGTCATTTACCCAAAAAAGCTGCCTGAAATAGTTGCTAACATTTTTTTCCCCACCTTTCCAAATAAATGTGTAAATATGTAAAAAAATTTGGTCTGTCTTCTCCATCCTCTCATTCACCTTTGACACAGATCAATCCCCTTCCAGCAGCCAGTGCTCCCCTGGGCAGCAGAAGAGGACATGTTCTGAATTTCCAATTCCCATTCCAGCTGCAAAGTCTCTCCTTCCTCCCACTACTGCGTTTAGCAGAGTATGTTTATGGGTACTTCTGGGAGAGATGAATAGCCTTTTTAAGGAGTGGCATGGGCCACAAGGATAAAAATGCCACTGGCAGGAAACTGGTGGTGTAGGAATTGTGTGACAGGATCTCCAGCATGGTATCGAGGAGTAATGCAATGAGGACATTCAAGAAACTGCTCAGCAAAATGGGTCAGTTGATCTCAGAAATCACTGATTTCCCTGAGTGGTGCATTAGGAAGTATGACTGGGTTTTGTAGAGATCCAGAACACAATAGAAAACATCAGTAAAAGCTTTTCTTAACTCCCAAGAGTACCTTCTACGCAACCTGTCCTCACAGAGGTGGGAGCAGCTGCCTCTCCCCATGGCAGCCCCACACTTTACCGCATCCTTTTTGTCTTCACTACTGGTTTTCACTGTTGATATTAGGTGTGTTCACTCACTTGCACACCTTTGCTAGCACCATGCAACAAAGCAGATACAGTTCTTGGAGTTTCATGGAAAACCCTGAAAAAATGCAGCAGAAATGGAATAACCAAGTACCTCCTGATGTCAGATACAATATGAAGTCCCCAGACACTGTTCTTCCACAGACCTGAGATAACACATGAAGTATTCTCAGTTTTATTCCTCTGCTCTTTCTCTATAGTCTCATTCTATGCAATGCTTAACCAGCTGCACCCAGCCCTCTGCCTAAATAAAATAAAATTAGAATCACAGCATCCAACCAGCAGGCTGGGTCACACAAACATGCAAGTTCTTGGCAGATTTTGGATTCTAGCTTGCAGCTTTACAAGAACAGAAAGGAATTATAATAATTCTATAAATTGAGATTTTCTAACAGTTACTGGGAACTGTTGGCTGGCATATTGGGACAATGACAAAGACAGCAGCGTTTCTTGCAGTGGCCACATACAGCAGCATTATGGAATCTTGGGTGACTTCAGCACATTAATGCTGATAATGAGCTTGTGGCAGTGCAGATGATCACACATGGATGAGCATTCAATTACTCACCCTGTGGTTAACACATAGTGAAAGCAAAGACTACAGCCGTGCAGGCCTCTACAACTTTCATTTCATAAAGCACCATTAAATCTTCATCAAATAACGACAGCTTTGTCCCCAAGGGCTGGGGCTGAGCCCATCTTGTTTTGCAGAGCCCTTGGAAAACCAACTCAGGCCCTCACCCACTGATATAGGAGCACTACCTATTACCACATGAAGTGCTGACTTCAAAATGAAAATATTCCTACTTCATTCCCTGCCTCAAACATCCTCCTAGCCTTACAGACCAAATGCAGTTTTATAGCTCAGCAGTCTCAAAAATAAAAGAGATCTCCCTTGAAGTCCTGAAATATATATTTTGATTTCTTTCTTTCTTTTCTTTCTAGTTTGAGGAATTGATCTTTTTTGTCACACAGATTGAAACATTAAGTGTAGTTGATGTGGAAAAATTCTGTAATGGAACAAAATTATTTCTAGTACTCTTGCCACAACCTGTAAAGCTGTATTCAAAAATCAATTCAATGAGACTCATGATAGTAAACATACCATCAGCAACAGCTTTGCTTCCTTGTGAAGATATGGCCTCAGAAAAAATGGTATTTTCAAAGATCTTTATGTTCCTAAATAAGCTGATACATTCTTTGGAGATTTTCTTTGGGACTGAAACAAGGAAAGAGCTTAATTTCCACTGAAAACAAGGTAATTTTAAAAACAAAATTAGATGCTCAGACAATCAGGCACGTTTTAAAATGTACTTTTTTACCTGTCATACATTGAAGACATACCATCCCTGCAGTGTTACTGTACTATATGTGTTAGCTCTATTCTTAAATAAATAAGTTCTTACTCTAACAAAATCATTTATCTGAAGATTGTGCCCTCACCTAAATGATGATTAATACTAGGAGTTAAAATGCTACTAACTAGTAAATCAGATTATTTTTAAAATAACAGCATTACATAGATTTTTTTTTTTACTGTTTTAAGAGTAGATTATTTATTAGGATGCAATTTTCTAAAAATAATTAGAAAAAAACCCAAAATCACAACAAATCAAACAAACTAACAAAAAATGCAGTCCACAGCTATTTTTCCTGGGTTCATTCTTTTAGAGCTGGTACAACCCATCTTTAAAATTCTCTAAGCTTTGCTATGAAAAGCATTTGGGCAGCTAGCAGAACTGACACTCCCAATTCACTTAACTTCTGGGCACAGCTTCTGCTCTTAAACTGTACAGTAAATACAAAGTGGAAACCATTTCCATTTGGTAAGTGTAGGTAGGCTGCCCTTGTCCTGCTGTAGAAGCAAACTGAGTCACAACACTGAACAGTGATATTTGGAACAAAATCCTGTCATTCAAGGCTGTTTTTATTTTGTGACCTACAAAAGTGCAAGTACTTAGACCAGCCTCTGTGTAACAATTTCAATACAGTATTTGAAGTGGGTGAAACAGTAGATGACAGAACAAAATCAACATTTCCAGCTTCTTGTCCCAGTCAGTTCTGTAACCAAACCAATTTAAGATGAAAGCTTTCAAAGTGTTATGTTTTTCATATAAAGCCTACTGCCAAACCTGCCCAATTCAGCTGCCGGAGCTACAGGGGAACAAGTATGGATAGAGACTTACACTTAAACTCTCTAGGGAACCACCTACATTGAAGATTTTCTAGCAATATGCACCCAATACAGTGACACAAAAATCTGCTTTATTCTCCTTTCACTTAAGCCTCTCTCCAGATGACATAAATTGGTCCTTCTGAAGATGAGTTGTAAGAGCTCACGTGCATGCTTATGTTGTGACAAGAAGAAAGCTTGGACATATTGTAGAAAGGATGTGGACCATCTGACTTGGGTGCTGCCAAACAGAACCTGCCCATGAGTTTCTAAATTTTTAAACTTTAAAATAAAGAGAAGAATGAGCACTGCAACATCAGTTATCGTTGGAGAGTAAGATAGTGCTAAGTCCAGTTTTAGAAATCAGTAATATAGATCATAAACAGAGAACACAACAGCATTTCTAGAGAGCAACTACATTGAACTCCAGTTCCCTAACTGAACCTGGGTACTGTTTTTGAAGACAGAAAGGTGCCTGTTCCCCAGCTTGAAGCAGGATCCCATTCTTTTAATGATGGAAACAGTGTTGTGGCTACTATCATTAATTAACAAACAAACAAAAAAATTAAAAAATAAGAAGAAAACAAAAAAAAGGTCTTCAGCTATGCAGTTAAAATTTGAAGTCCTCAAGTTTTGCTGATTTTCTGACTGGCACCATCCCACATTTGCAATGTCATATAGAATAGAAAAAACAAATGTAAATGGGACAGAGGGGTCATGCATGACAATCTAAACTAGAATCAGCAGATTCCACCACACACACGCCCCCCCACTGTCTGCCCCGATCCAGCGTGCAAAGAAAAAAAAAAAAAACAAACTAGGCATTTGCATATATATATATTGTATTTGCTGATTAATTTTTCACAGCTTTGCAGACACTTTAAAGTGATAATATTGTCACAATGGTTTTACAACAAATTTGTGCCTAAACAGATAAAAAACCCCACATGCCTGCAAAAGACCCAGCAGCAACTATTCAGGGAATGGATTCCTTGGAACTGAGCATTCATAATCCAGCGCCTACTGTGCATTCACTCCCTTCAATGACTATGGTAATTAGGTTGTCTCATGTTATTGTGACCTACAATCTATCTATGGGGACACTCCAGGGGAGCTCTGGGTCTTATATCTACTAATTTCACATTTAGAAAGACTCAGGCATTACAACAATGCTGAATTGATATGCAGAACATTCAGATAATTTTAAACACTCGAATCATTGTCCCCACATGTAAAAAGATCAGGGCTTCCTTCAAGCACACATTGTGCAAATTCACTGGGTGTGTCACAGCACACTGAAACCATGTTTGCTGAAATGCAACTGGGCCATGGAAGTGGTAGTCGATTAAGTGGAAAATAAGGAGCCTTGGGCACAACGACCTTTATAAATGACACAAAATTTAAGCTGAGATTTACAGCAAACTTTTCTGGTCAGTTTTTTCTGTGCTGATAATAAACCACCGTACATGGTTAGTTCTTTGCACAAACTACAACCATCTCGGCAAATGTTGTTCAGTCATCTGCTTCTGGCTTTAGCAATTCATATGACTTGATGAAATCCTCTCAACAGGTCAGAAAAACTTACAGTCTAAGTAATATCAGCACGTTAAATAGTTCCTCAGTGCCTTACTATTGGCAGTCCTAGATGATTATTAGCATGGTCTCACTCTACTCACTCATTATAGACAAATGAGTAATCATACAAAAATTTTGCAAACAAGTTTCCACTTTAGATCAGAGCATCAACCCAGATCAGGCAAACAACCTAGAATCTAAATCTGTATGAGAGTTTTGGGAACTTTCTTACCATCTCCTGGACTCAAATCTAACCCAACTGCCAGACAGGTCATGACAAGTAAATATTCTCTGCAAATTTCTGGACATTGACAGATGAGCTCTGAGTGTCTTGCAGCAGCTGTTCTTTTAGAACATTGCTAACCCCATCTTCCCAGGCCTTCACAAGCAGCTTAAGTAAGTGTAGGAATCTGGGGATGAGAGAAGGAAGGCAGAAATACACATTTCCCTTCAGCCCTGACAAAGGATGCAAAGACAGAGGAGGGCAGACACCTTATACTGAAAAATGTCAAAGTGCTTCATGAGATTTGACAGGTCTTCCACAACTCTTATTAATGCAATAAATTCATTTTTGGGAGGGTCAAAAAAAATTCAAATCACTGCCACGGTGAATGCTTAAAATTACACCCTATGAGTTAGATTGAATATAAAGTATGTACAGGTTCTCCACTGAGAAAACTGAATGTATTTATCTTTTTAATTGAATCTAGCCATATAAAATGATCCTGGTAAGTAGATTAGAAATCTTACGTACTGGGCCCCCATGTGGTTTGCCTTTAATATTTGTGCATTCAATTACTGTTTTTAAAAAGCAGGAATTATTCATTGCAATCCTAATGCTATATTTATTTAGGATTTAGGCCTATTTTAAGATTAGGCCTGACTTAATTGTACCAAACTATCAGCAATGTTGGAGTCAGACTACTGTAACTCATTATCACATATCTGCCTGATACCTGCATTCTACAAATCTGTGAAGAAGAATAAGAGAATACTTCCTCTTGCTACTGCTGGAATAAAGTTAGAGGATGTCTGGGAAGTATGAAAAGCAGTTTTATCTAGATGCTCAAGTGAAATATTTACTTTTGGATGAAAAAAAGGTGAAACATGAAAGCTGTTCTAATACAAATATGTACAAGGGAAGTAATTTACATCTCCCTGCGTAACTCACAGGAAAAAATTAATTGTGGTAGCAAGAAGACATTGCAAGAATCCACATTATGGACATGCATCAATTGCTGCATGCAACACACATTAGGAAGAGGTGAATAGTCAGTCATTCTGCAGTCTCCTAGTAGACCTAGATAGTGCTTAAGACATCTCAGCAGACATGGACCAAACACTGCCCAGATCAAGGGTAGAGAACAGCCCTCTCCTCTCACCACACAACACCATCCTTCCTTTCACCAGCAGTTCCTTCACAACAGCAGTTGTGTCTGAGTTCCTCCTCTCAGCTTTTGCAAAACAAGGAGGCAACTTTGAAACACTAAAGGAAATGGGGACAAATGACCTTCAGAGTTCCATTAGACTGTCACTATTTCTGCATTTACACCTTAAATATCACAGCAAATTGACACTATACACTTTCTTTCTAAGTCACTTGTTATCAATTTCTTTGCTTAACCATTAGCTATTTACCTTATTTCTAGCCTATCTCTTCCTCACTCATTGCAATTCCTGGGGAGATTTCCACAACATTCAAGACAAAAGCCTTCTTAAGCATCACATTACAGATCTTGCAGAAATCCTAGGTCAAATCCTTTGACCTTGTTTTAGGTGAAAAGTACTACAGAAGTTCAGTACAGCCACATAGGGTTCCAACTCTGGAGATAAACAGATTATATTATTTATCTAATGAAAATGAAATGTTACCTTAATTTATAAGAAGAGATTAAAGACCAAGGGCAGTAGCTGCCACGATAGGAAGAAATGCAATTCCTAGGAAAACATTTGCTTTCTTCAGTCAGTAGAACAGCACTGTAAATCTGCACTATATTTGTCACCAGGGAAAAAAACATAAGAAGATAGTTACCAAGCATCTGGTTGTTTTTCCTATGTTGCAAAAGGATCATTGCTTGCAAAATCAATGTTTTATGTAGATAAGAGCAGGAAACTAACAATAGGCACCACAGTTTCCAATGCAAGACAATGTAAGCTTTCATAATGTAAAATAAAAGCCTTAGTCATTAAAAAAAAGGCATCCATAAGTATATAGGTATAGGCATTCTAGACTTCTCTATCAGAGGTGACTAATGAAGCAAGATAGCTTCATTAAGTAAGGTTCAGACCTTACTCCTGACTATACTACTATTATGCATCAATTTACATCAAATTCAAACAACACCACACTCCAAGCTTCCAATTTAGATTGAAAATTTCTTCATTATTTTTTCCTGAGTAAATGCATCCTGTACTTGCACTTAAGTTCTATAACAGAACAGAAACAAGCAGGCATTCTTTAATTTACAGCATACAGACAGCACTATGCAGAGTACCTTCCAAATAAGAAGGCATATAATACATCCTTTTGTCTCCTAATATGCTATGCCAAAGATTTTTTTCTGTTTAATTACATAAACATGGCATTTTCAGCAAATATTTGTAATATAGAAGATAAATGTAAATGTTTCTATTATTATTTGGTTAGGAAAAAAAAATTACTTGGAGGTGGTAATTTCTACCTTACACAGAAAAGATAATGCCAAAGAGTCCAGAAACTCCATTGTAGTGGTGGCTGTTATCAAAAAAGAAATATTCTAAAAGTGTAGAGGACTGAAATAGTTTCTGGTGTTGAAATAGACAATCTGTCTGAAATTCTAGTCAGAGACTGAAGTGGGAACTCTCCCATTGGGATTTATCTTATATGAAAAATACATGTTTACTGTGGAATAGTTCTGTAAGGTGTACATGAGTCATTTTCAACCACAGTATTTCCCAGATAAACACAACTGCTGTATTTATAATAAAAATTAATTCAGTTACGTAGATAGTTCAGTTCATAAAACATCTGACAGAACAGAAAAGGTATTTGACAAGTCCTGACTGGCATTTTTCCTTTAATCTTTCAAGTGCTTTTTGGTTGTGAAAGAAAAAGCAATGAAAAGAATACACAGAAAGAAAAATCTGATTTGAAACGAAATCCATTCCCCAAAATGCTGGATGCAGCTGCAGGGATCAATAAGCAAAATTAGGTAGAAAAAGCCTGCTTACTCCAATGTAGACTGGGCCCAGTGGTGCATACTTTCTTAAAAATTACCAACTAACCTCTCTCTCTTGTTTGACACAACAGAGGGTCAAATCACACAGGTGTTCATTTTCCAGGTGTTTCTCATATATTGCCATTACTTAATTATTTATTCACCTCATTTGGTGAGGCTCTAGGAGTTAGAGCCAATCACTCCCGATCCCCTAAGCTTTTTTAAGAATCTACCCTATATTTCCCTCTTTGTGTATGTAAATATGTAAATACATATTTATTCCTCCCTTGTATGAAAACAATATCACAGGTCTCCGAGAGGACAATGTCTTGCACAAAAGCAGTCACTACCTCAGTCTCTCTGGACTCAAATGGAGCACCAATGCAGAAACAAGGAATAAAAACACAAATTTGAATGTGCTTTTTATAATATAGTTTAAAATGAACTGGATTTTAAAGGATAATTTTGAAGGAAAAGTGGACAGCTAACATGTCAAGACAAAGAATGCAGTTGCTAATGACCCTATCTTCTACTGCTTAGTAAGCTAATTATATTAAAGAAAACCAGAGCAGAGGAAATTAGGAGGCATGTTGATGTTTCTATTCCTTCCAAATCAAAACAGTAGCCACCATGATGTAGGAAAGCCCCTTCAGGTTACATACTCTGAGAAAGCTATTGTGTGTAGCTTTGGCAAAGCCAAACAAACATGCTAATCAGACTTGGGTTTTAATAGCCAAAGGCTATCTCTACTATGGCTATAGCTGTGTCCTCATGCTCCACATGTGCTCAATAAAGCAGAAATCCACCTTTCATGTCAGACCCCAAATGAATATTACAGCTTAAAGTGGAATTGAAGAACAGAAATTATCTCCTGGAGCCAAACATGTTTGATAATCTTGGAATGGGTAATAAAACTCTCCTGCCATCTTTCACATGAGCTTCCTAGAAGTCTTTTGCACGGGGGTATTTTCTGAATTTGTATCATAAAGCTACCACTTAGTAGTCATGGTTTCCAGTAAAAAGCTATTTGCAAGTTCCTATTCCCAAAGCATGACTACTGGAGCTTCATCAGAATTATGTCAACACTGCTGAAATAGCTGTGGGCTCACAAGCGTGCCCAGCAGCTCCAAGCAGCTGACACAGCTACTGTTAAACACCCACCCTCCCGCAGGGGGATAGCAGGGCTCCTGAAAAGCCGACTAGTGTAAAAACATCAAATCCAGCTTGCCTGCCCGTCCCTACTTGTATCCCATTCTTGAGGTGTGAGCATGAAACCACCCTTCTAACAGGGAAAAAAAAAATCCATTCTATTCTTTTGCTAAACTCTGATATAAAAGATGGGAAATAAACCAGACAAGCCATTAGTTTTAAATTAGAAAAGATTAACCCATTTGGGATGAAGGAAAAGCAAGTGGCCTTTTCAACATCAGCTTAGTGGCATGATCCCAACCTATTAATCCCATTTTTTTAACTCTGCTCCACAAAAACCTACATCCTGATGGCATAAGTATCCTGGAGACTCACTCTACAGTACGCGGTGACCAGACAAGGCATCCTTATGCATTCAAGGCTATGCCTGCCTGCCACAGCTAATATAATATCACAGTAAATAATTTAATTACACAAAGAATAGAAAATTCAGAGAGTGACAGCTCCCAGTCTTATGCATAGTGCTTATCTCAGGCATAAAATCAGCATCAAGAACTATATGTGCAACAAGGAGATTTGTTGCTGCAGGTCTGTATATCTGAACATAGCACTAACAGCAGCACTGTGCTGACCTCACAAACTGCCAGGTATAGAAAACACAACAGAAACATCTCAATTTCTTGACACAAGCAGAAAAAGAGAGAACAGCATTTCAGCTGCTGTAAGTTGCCTTGAGTAGCAGCAGGCCAGCTGGAACACCATCCACACTTCCCCGGGGTTTGCCATGCCAGGAGACTCCCTCCTGCCCCTCCTCAGATCTGCGGGGCTATCCAACTCCTCCATGCACTCAAGTGAACTCAGTGCAGCCTGGTGAGCAAGCTGTGCAGAATTTGTAAGTTACAAAACCCATGTCCAAGTTTGCCAAAATCAGTGACCTACATTTAAGAGTAATTAAAGTATCACCAAAAAAAAAAAAA
>VWYO01027908.1:75022-111449 GCA_013400275.1 Rhadina sibilatrix
GGGGTGGGGGGGGCGTGGGGAAAAAAGAGGTGTGGCTGTGTAAGAAAGAGTTTTAAAAGAACCTTAATTCAAATTTCAGTTCAAAGATTTGGATCACTGCTTATGACTCTCTCAACTGTTCCTTGGTTTAAAATCCTTAAATATTTTAAAATAAGTCCACTTAGTCACTTATCTCTACTAAAAAGATATGAGTAACTTGTTCCACAGTTCGTGAAACAGACTGTGCTGTAAGCAAAGTGCTGCACATCCTGCTATTTATCTCAAGGTTACACTCAGCGTCATCATCAAACAAGTTATTTGGCCCACATTTAGTAGAATATTATTTCCCAGTGTGGCACTGAGAGTTTACTAACAGCATTAGAGAAGCAAAGCAAAGAAGCCTTAACAGAAGCACTGTATTGTCCTAGTCCAGCGTTGATGAAATCTAAACTTTCCCCTACAATAACAATTAATGACACTACATTTTCAATAAAATTGACAAAGCACCTCCACTCCCTAAAGGACCAGATCCAGGATGATCATTTCTGGATTTTGCTTGCCTCTCCCCACCCATGCCTTTATTCCTGCATTTGAATGGGAGAGTAGATAGGAATGGTGATAAAAAATATTACTAACTTGCCACTTGGCTTGGTTTCCAGCTTCAGCAATGAAAAACCACCAGCTTTCTGAGGTCATGTAACCATTAACATAGACCTGCAATATGAATGAGATTTCAAGCAACAAAACGCATGCAAAATGCAACTTCAGGGAAAGAAATTGAAAAGTTGTGTCCAAAGCAAGTCCTGGCCCTGCTAAACCAAAAAGCAGCTGGTGGAGTGATTTACAGGTTTATGCGAGTTGCAGCTTGGTAATGAGCTGTGCTGGAGGATGACTCAGCTGAGCAGTGAGTAATCTGAGCTGGAAAAGAGAAAGCTGAACTATAGATAAAATTCTTTATCAGAAAAGGCTGGCTGGTTGGCATTTTTGTCCTTGATTGTCCTTGATTGATAGTCCCTGGCAATCTGCTGATCATGACTTTTAAAGTATTCTCAAGATAAAATACTTCAGCAATCAATAATAGATTTAAAAGGCAGTTTTCACCTACCAAAAAAAAAAAAAAAAATCCAGGGACTTCATTAAGTTCTAAGAAAGAAAGGTAAATTACACAAAAGAAAGTAAAATATTTAGGAAGGTCATTAGAACTGTTTGTACTGCCTTTTATTTCCTATGGGTTTAAGCTCATTTTAAAGTGTGCTTTTGAAACCAGTAACATATAATACATGGTGATACTAATAGAACTTTCTCCAGTTGGTATCAGACAGCACTAGGAATGCAGCTTTACTGTTGGGTGATTTTATTCTCCCCAACTGTTCCCAGTGTGCTTGCTAATATGCTTAATGGTGTACACTGAATGTGCACAGTCCCTCTCCCCTGGGCTCAGCTGGCAGCCTATCATCTTCTCTACTTTCCCCACTGCCATTGTACCAAGCAAATGATTCTGTGCACTTCCAGTGAGAAGTCAGAAAACTGAACTCAGAATACAATACTTTAAGCAGCAGTTTCAATTCATTATTTCCTTACTTGCCTTGTCTAACTCAGAACATGCAGAAGCAGCGGGTGTGTACAGAGGTATGAGACAAAAGGCATGATACAGGCTTGAGCCCAACTAAAGCTGTTTATACAAGTGTACTCCAAGACTTGCCAGTCACTGGAAATAGATCATCTGTTAGTAAATCTACTGACATCTAGGACCAGTCAAGTTTTCCAGTGTGAATTTCAGGTAAGTGATAGTTTAGCAGTGTCCTGATGAGGTATCTCAGCTATTCAACAAGCATGCTGGGCACGTCTATCACATGAAGTCTAGTCTAGTAGTCTCATAGGCTAATTTTAAGGAAGTTCAGATCAGAAAATAGGTAAGGTCCACAGGCTTGCTTCATGACTCAGATTGCAACCACAGGGGAAAAAAAAAAAAAAAAAAAAAAAAAAAAAAAAAAAAAACAAGAAGCAAGTCATAACAGTAGACTGACCTTAGCCCTGAGAAATCTGAAGAGTGCTGAGGATACTGAAATAGAGAATTGCATGAGAATACTCCTGTCTATCATGGTTTCTTGTAATAACTGCAGACAAAAGACTTTGTAAATGTTTTAGGCTCCATGCTATGTGTCCCCAGAGAGCTGCAGGGTAAAGCACAATTCCTGAGAGGTGGGGGGCACAAGGAGGCAAGAACCTAGTGGGAAGGTGTTTGGCAGTCATGAAACGTGCAGCCAGACCATGAAGATCCACACCTTTAAGCAGTGATGAAACAACACAGGATTCAAAAAGCTCTTTTGAAAGGTCACTCGTCAAACATAGGAAAACAAGCAAGAGCAGTCTTAGGAAGTCTAAGACTATAAGACAGACCCAGCAATGCACTGGCCTGGCACACATCTCTCAAGAGGTACTTTATGAGGGCTGTGATTAAAAAAAAAAAAAAGCCTCTTAAATGTACAGGTTTTTATGCTAACTTATTGATTTGAAATCCTGAGTCACCCACTCCAAATGCCAGGAATTCAAAGTATTTTATGTATAGGCAACTAAAGAGACACACAAATCTTGCAGGACTTCTATATTTTCCAGATATGAATGGTATTAATTTCTAAAATAATTACAAAGGACCTGAGCTACAGTCTAATTTTCACAAGCATGTAAAAAAACCCCAACTAAATACAATTTGCTTAATGCTATTTACCACCATATAATTTCATTTATGCAACACTGATTCATCACTGAGTTCTTAATTTTTTTATGAAGATCAAAGGAAAAAAGAGGCTGCAGTCTTATTACCAAAAGAACTATGCTTCTGCCTGAAAAGATCTATCATTTAGCCCCATCCTACAGAGTAACTGATTTTTATCTTTTTGTTTTCATTGCTCCTTGCGTGTAGGATATAGAATTTACAGCATCATTCCTTGTTTGCAGTGAGCTAAAGCAGAACATACAACACATTTAGAATTTGGAGTGTGTCATTTTTCCTTCCTTGGACAAATGTATACATAACTCTGAATGAGAGAAACATGCATCCTACTGTTACCTATAGAAAGAACTGTAAAAAATTATTAATTGTTAACAAGGATAAAACTGTGAAGGCAACACCTGCTCAAAAAGAGACCATTCAGGAGATTTACTGATCTATGATGGGAGTAAGTTAAGATAGAGAATGGCTATGCATGGGACGTATTATCTATCTGTCTGATTATACATTGCTCCAAACCACTGGTTTTCATTACTGACATAAATCAAGGTTAGGCAGTAGCTTAGCAAGTCTCAAAAGACATTAAAAAGACCAGTATCTATACTATATATATATAGTATATATACTATATATATACCAGTATCTAACCTGGCAGTTAGGTTTAGCAGAGGATGTTGTGTCCAGAAATCCCAGATGCATTTATAAAAATAAAGTATGTTTTACTAAGCAATGTCTGAAAAGTTTTTGCAGCCACATGGAGCTTGATCTTTAAGAGCTGAGCAACAGAGGTCCTTCTTATTTAATTGAACACTCATTTTAGTTCACATTTATTTAAAAACCTAAAATGAAGTGATTTTGCTGTAAGGCAAGTAGGAGAAATGGAAAGGTTTTTTCATATAAGGATGGGAGTCATGAATGAAGCAATGATTTTTAACATAAAAAGAATCTGCTGCTATACAAGAAGTTACTGTGAAACATTACATCTAGAGTAGCTGATTTAACAAAATGACCTTTCCATTTGAAAATCATTTCTGCACCACACTTATGGAAGGACATTTTGCTCATTTCCATTTGTGGTCACTACTACTCACGTCCATGAGGATAGTGTCCCTCTATCAGGCATTAGCACATCTACCAGTAATTCTTAGATAATGGCTGAAAAAAAAAATCTGATTTGATTTGACAGGTAAGCCAAATGGACTTTTCAATTACTTCTTTTATTTATACACTCTCTATTAAAAATACTGCAACTTTCCAAGAAGTCACATGCTCTTCATACAAACACAGAAATCATTTTGCAGATAATGTGACTAAGTAGATGCCTTTGAAGCCAACAAGCCTAATTCCTCAAGCACAAATACCATTATTTTTAATGCTCAAGCAAAACCTCAAAGTAAGTGCCTGATTTTCCTGAAATCCCTCACGCTCCAGCTGAACTCATCCTTCATCTTTATCTCCAAGCACCAGCCATCTGGCTGGTGCATGAAGAAGAAACCAACCAAGGTAAGCTTGTGGAGGGCAAGTGAGTGCCTGAAGTCTGCAAAGCATCACTGGGCCCCTGACTGGAGAAAAGGTCCCTTGGTGAAAGACCATGGGCACATGCCAGTGGCCATGCACAGCTGCTTCGGGGAGCATTCCTCCAACTTCCCACCACACTAACAGGGAAGAGAGACCCTCAGATATTTGCCAGGCAACAAAGTCCCCCAATCCATCAAATTATAAAGAGCATAATTTCATTAAGCATGCAAGACCTAATAAGCACAAAAAGGAAATAACCAGGCACTGTCATAACAGGAAACACACCAAAGTCCTGCCTAAATTGGAGCTGGCTAGGAAGTGAGCTATTGTCAGGAACCCATTTCAGACACTGGTATTGCTGATTACCTTGAGCAAGCATGGCATAATGGCCAAAAAACCCCCAAACCAAGGAGACTGGTTTGTTTATTTTGTGGGAAGCAGATCAGAAACAACCTAAATCTTAAATATGCATATCCTAAAATATGCCACTATTCCATTAAAGTGGACAGAAATAGTAATATTTCAAGTTAAAGGATGGCTGAAAGTAAGTATTAACATACAAATGCACATCTCTCTTAGTGCACCTGACTGGGGATACACATACCTTGCTGAGAGCATTGTAGGGTAGTTCACACAGGGTACATAATTTTCACTTCTTTTATCAAAGAAGTTTTCTGTCAAACTACTGTCAAAACTGTCAAACTACTACACTGCAAATTTACTACTAAATTTGCTTTGACATTTGTGGGAACTTTTTTTTTTACTCTTTTTTTAAATGTCTGGAGGATGGAACAAGGGATCATTTTACTGCCAGTTGGTATACTCCTCAACAATTTATGAATGATACTGGACTTGGGTTGGTCCTATCTACAGGTTTGTTCTTCATAATTTTCCAAGTGGCACGAGCATTATTCATCTGCACCAAACATGCTCTGCTCCAGAAAAGCACTTTTGCAAAGGTTTCTAATCCTGCTAATGTAGTTTCAGTTCCCTGATCCCAGCTATCCTGGAAATTCATGTGCATCACAGCACACAGCTCCATCCGGCTTTGAGATTAAATTGGGCTATCTGCCTGCATCAATTTGGAACTGACTTATTTCCCTTCAATGGCGTGACACAGCTGAGAGGCTAAAAAAAACTCCTAACTGTAACAAATCTGAGGCTTCCCCTAAAGGAAAGGTAGTTAAAGGCACAGCAGCACAGCACTAACTAGATACTTGCTAAACCTCCTCTCTCATTTACCTTATCATAGCCTGTCTCATGCCCCTTTTTTCATATTTTGACCATATATCTTTGTGCTACAGAAATACATTCACATTTTGTCTACAATCTTAAGTTTAAAAATTAAACACTAAGGCAAAAACATATCTGAGCAAATAAAAGCATAAAACTACTGATATTTCCCAGTATGAGTCAGTGTGGATGTGGGAATTTCTAAGTAGAGATAAAGCAGCAAAAACAAGAACATGCCACCAGAGAGCTGGTGTTGCTCCCTGGAAGTCAGCAGTAAGGACATCTTTTACCATTTAGAAATCATGCCAGCGCCATTATTTGGATCTGAAAACATACTGTGCAGACTACTGGGCATGCAGGGAAATCTAGAGGTAGATACTTATTTCTTTCATGTTCCCTGTGTGAAATAGCAAGGCTCAGTGTATCAAAGCTCCATACAGAAGGCTCATTATGTAAGTGACAACTATAATATTAAACTGAATAGAATGATAATATAATTCAAGAAATCTAATTGCTACTGTGCAGGAAATTCATTTTCTAACAATACAAAGCAAAAGCTGTCTCAATCACTAAAAAAAATTCCACCCCTTATAATTTTCTTTCATTTTCAATTTTATAAAAATGGCCTTAACTCCTCCTAGAGACATCAGCACTTAACTAGTCAATCAATCACCAGAATCAATCACCACACCTGCTGTCTCCATTGTTATTCCTTAAAGAAAAGCATAAGTAGAGGAAAACATGTACTGACTAGAATGCACCAGAGGCAAATTAAAAAAAAGAAAACAAAACGAAAAGAGTATTCTAATTACTAAAATGAAATACCTTTTGAAAACTGTAAATGAAAATTATTCCATCAGAAGAGAAAGAAAAGTTGTAAAATTTACAAATATAATGTATTAATTCAGTGACAAATAAAATTAATTTGAATGTAATAGCTATCTGAAAATAAAAGCCCAACACTCAATAACTCTTTATGTTTATTATTATCAAAATACCTTGCCGTTATTCTTACCATACAGATGGCAAAAGTGCAAAGACCTCTGCAGTATCAGAAATCTGCAAATTGGTAAAAAAGCTGGGAAAGTAAGTCATATCTCGCATCTCTAGTGCAGAGCTTTGATTTTGGACTTGACCATTGAAACAATAAAGAACGAAGACCAATTTCTAAATATTCTGTAATAACATCAAGTATTGAATATAGACCTATATTCCCAAGATTAACATTCTGCTATTTTCACCTCTTAACAGAGAAAAAACATCTAAGACAAGGAAGGGAAGTATAGGAGCATTACGTAAATATTCTACCAGTATGCCCTTTCCAGATCCCTACCACAAATGAAAAGAATCATTGCAATCATTAATCAACTGTGCTCTTGTCTTCATCTGTAGGTTTAATACTTCTTTATAGATATGTCACCATGGATCAGATTCATCTGAGCAATGTGATGATTAACACATAAATCCCTGACAATACATGGTGGGTTTCTATTTATGTATGGTAATAAGGAGAAATGTTTCTATGCACGTGCACCAGTAATTCTCCCAGTGCCTTTGACAGGAGTCAGGAGTCCACATCTCATAGCAACATATCTCCAAATAATTTAAACAGAACTTAGTCCAAGTGGAGATGGCTTTTTATACAGGAAGAATAAAAGCTATCACAGAAAAGAAGGTAGCACCTCATCTTGGCTTTGCAGGATAGTCTTGTAGGACAATACCCAAAACAATCCTTGGTTTAGAGCTCACTGTGTGACATAACTGCATCATTAGTGTTTCGATCTGCAATTTTTTACTAGCAGGATGTATCCAGCTCTGTGAGACAGCCCACACAAGGGCCTGGGACTCAGTGTGCCAGCAGCAGCATCCAGGGAAGGAGTGTCCCACTCTGCAGTGAGTTGAGCCTTGCAGGCTCCCACAGGGACTGTCGTGCAGGTCTCCCCACAACCTCCCCAGTGCAGGGATTGATGCAGCCATTATCCAGTATCATGTGAAACTGAGAACAGCATTGGGCATTTCGACCTCAACAGGCTGCACGGCACCTCGTCTTTATTTCATTATCACAGCAGAAGGCTGCAAAGAAACAGCATGCACAGCACTTTTAAAGTCAATGGCACCTCAGTTTATGAGTCAACTCAGATATAAAATAGACTCTTTAACAATCTCCTAAGCCTGCTTCTTCTTGAAGGAAATTGTTTGTATAACCACATACAAAATAATCTTTTTAAAGTGTACTATGGTTTTTTCCATATCCTTGCAAAAAAAACTACATTTTCCATTAAAAATCCTAAAATGCATGATACAATATCAAGCATGCTTTACTCCAAAACACAGTCAATGCAATAGTACAAGAAAGGAACAACTCTGTTGCATGAAAAAAGCAGTATCTAAATAACCCAGAAAACATTTCTTTCACCAGTATCAGTTTTCTAAGAGCAAGACATACTGTGAATATTTTTCATTTCAGCATTTTAATACAGTGCAGTATTTTGAGATAAATTTAAAACTTCAGAATATCTAAATTTTCATTGCATTTACCTCTTTGGGATTTACAGTAGGACAAAAAAAATTTACACTGGTCTGGTGACATGACATGTTATGTGGCAAATCATTTTAAAGCAGAGTTTTGGTGACTTTACTGAACTTCTTTTTACTTTGCCATAAACATCACAGCAACAACAACATAGGTGCTATCTGCAAATGGGTAATGTGAAGGTGTTTCATGCAATTCTTTGGAAATAACAAACTAGGCAGGTAGATCCAACACCAGACTCCATTTTCCTCCATGACTCTTCCATCTCTAACTGGGAATGAGACTGAAGGGCTGCACATACCATTAACTAAAAATGAACAGGTTATGGGAATGTGTCAGTTCCGCTGGAGGATGCACAAAGTTAGTTGAATTCAGACAAGTTTTCTTTTCATGCCAGTGAAGGCTCTTTTTCATAAAACAAAACCATGTCTCACTTCCTGATCCTGCTGCTGGGCAGGGTATCCTGCTACAGGGTGGAGCATTAAATTGTTCAAGAAAAATGCTGGCTGGCAGCCAGTGGAAATTTCATGTGCTATGGATCACACTTCTACTCTGATTCATCAGCTTCAGCAGCCACTGGTGATGGGTATATGTGGCATGTGCCACAGAATATATTTTCTAGTACAGTAAAATTTGCCTACGGAATATTTTGTTCTTTCTAATGTGTTTAGTCTAGGTTTATCTAGAGGCAACAGGAGATTCTAGCAGCCTAACAGCTATTTCAAGGGCAGTATGGAGTTAATCTCTTAACTTAGTAACAAATAGTGTAACATAGGAAAACAAACTGCAACTAGAAACTGAGGCTTGGGAGATTCAGGCTGGATATTTGGGGGAAAATATCTCCAGCAAGAAGCCACCCTGGAGAACCTGGAAAAGGTTTGATGAAATTGTGACCCTTGGAAGTTTTCAGAATACACTTAGACAACAGCAGGCCCAGTGATTATTGTGCCTTGAGAGAGATACTGGACTAAGTGTTCTTTCTAGCCAATACCCTACATCTCCACAATTTTATGTATCCTCAATATTTCTAGTTAGCCTGAGTCTCCAACCTGAATAAGAAAGTCATTTCTGTCTTGAACTGTGTCAAAAATCAAGACACATTTAAACACCTGCAAGTGGCATTGTGCACCACAACATAAATATATTTAAATGTACCTATACACATATTTATATAAGTATAGAAACAAATAAATATAAAATCAGAATCTCAGCTGGTAATTTGCAAGGTTTCCAAAACTTTTAACCAGATTAATCAAAATAAATGAGGTGGTGAAATAAAAATGACAGGCAACACTTTGTTCATCTGGCATAATGGAAAAAGACATGGGCTTCTACAAGCATCAGCCTGAATCTGTGGAATTAATTTCCTCCAACCAACCTTGGCGTCAACCTTGTCACCTTTTGCTTCAGATTACAAGCTGGATTCTTCTCAGCTTCCCTAACACATTCATGTATTCAAAGAGGAAAACTCATCCTCAAACTGAAGCCTTTCCTGACAAATTTTTCACACTGATGAGAAAGCACTAGAAAAGCACTAGAACAAAATCAGTGTCACTAGTACACAGAAGAAGGTACTGTGATATTATAATAATGAACATAATATTAGCATAGATTTTGCATAGATACATAGGTTTTTGTTGTTTTGTTTTGTTTTGTTTTTTTCAAAATTTACATTATCTCCTCTTTTATTAAGCATTTGCTCACTCTTCAAGGCTGTGAGAAGATGGGGTAGTTGGAAGCCCAACTACTGTACATCTTGGATTTATGTGCATATGCAACTTCTTATTCTTTTAAATCCAGTAATCTTATGTGAATGTGCTTTCTGTTGCTGAATGGACTTTCTTTAAATGCTTGAAGACAGACAAGCACTCAGCTGTTCTGACTGAAGTCAACAGGAGTTACCAATGGATTTAATTTGAAGTCGGATTAGGACTTCTGTGAAAAAGCTTATATATAGAGAACCATGTACTGTAAAAATGTAATCCTTTAGGGGGAAAAGTCATTTATAAAAGCCTTCCTGTGAAGAAAAAAAAGCACACTATAGACTTAGGTAATCATTTAACAAGCTCGACAGCTGAAAGTAAATAATTCTTGGACAAAGTTTCTAGGATGAAAGGTTTGACCTGCGCTTGAATCTAAAAGCAGCAAGCTGATTGACCTTACGATACTGTGGTTTTATTTCAGGAGCTGCCTTCCCCCCTGCACCCCCCACCCAAGCTTTCTTCTGAATTGCATGAATATTTCATGACTAACTGTGCATACCATGGCAGACAAAGAGCTAATAGATTAGTAATTTGACCTGCTATTTATTTGAGGTGCCCCAAACATGCAAGAAGGTAGACACTGATTTTTTCTTTAGAACAATCATGAAACAATATGGTTGATTCTAGAAACTTTACTTTAGCTGAGATAATTGGAGTGGGTGGAAGAGGCAAATGGTAAGAATTCGCATCTGGGAATGAAAGGAAAACAGTGCAGGATACAGTCAGACGTGATAGAACACTCTATCTTAATCACTGCAGTAAAACACTGAACTTCACTGCATTACCTAGAAACCTTGTTTATACTGCTTCAGCTTAACTTTAGCAAAGGATTAAAAAGACCTGAACCAAACAAAAAACCCACACCGTGAATACTGAAAGAATGAGTTATGTCACATTTATACTGTAGAAATGTAAAAGAGCTCTTCAATTGTCAAATTTTCTTTTTCAGATTATGAATATCAGTTAAGATTGATAGAGAAATCTCTTAAATGACATTCAAGAGTCACCTGTAAAGTAATTCCCGGAAATCATGTGTAAAGATCAAATTACAATTGAGGGATCTTGCTAGTGAAAAGCATGAAGCTTTTAGACAAAGCAAAGTGTTTTGGATAACTAGCTAAACATAAAATGGAGACTTCATTATTCTCTTTTTCATCTGCCCTCTGAACAACAACCACTAAAAGAGACAAGGGAAGTGCTAGACTTACATGGAAGGTAAACATTTAACTATGAAGCCATTTTTGCACATTAAAAAGGTACACTAATTCATACAAGTAGAGTCTGAAGTAGAAGACAGCATTTAACTGAGCCAAAAATTATTTTAAAACAAATCCAAACCCAAACTGTATCACTCCACTGTGTAACCAACATATAAATACAGAAATTCTTTCACAAGTTCAGATTATTAAAAATTGCCAAAAAAGTGGATAGAAAAGGCTGCACCACAACATTTAGAGACACGTACATCAGCACAGAGGCAAGGTTGATCAGGCAATTTCTAGCCTTAGGTGCCTATTTTCTGCTCAAAGTGACAGGCTCTGAGGTTATGATAGCTGCACTTCAGCCTGTTAGTTTCTTGACTGCTGCATGCTCTGATTGTTAGTTGCAGCACTTCATTTGAGTTAGGGATGTCAGGCACTCATATTCAAAATATATGCAACTGTGGAACAAGAACACATAAAGACCAAAGTTTTGAATTTGGTGGATCTAATCCACTCCTACTTTCAGGGAATTTATACCGTTTATTTTCCAGACATTGTTGAGGAAAAAAAAAATAAATTATTTGCCACCTTCAAGTAATCCTTCCACAAAAACATTGACCAATCCATGGTCTGGAAGCTATCTACAGATGGAAGACTCTTTTCCCCTATCACTGCTATCCCTTTTGAGCTTCTTTTGCAAAGGAACATTTGCACATTTGCTAAATACACTTTTGGTAATCTGTGCAATGAAAGCTTTTCATTATCACCCAGTGTAACAGAAGTAACCTCTGAAGTCTTTAATCTTAGTGGCTTCACAGATACAACTATTGAGGAGGTAAATAAGTTAAGAGCAGGAATTAAATCTACCCTGAAAAGGAAACTTCGTTACTAGACTTTGCTCTCAAGCACCTCTATTAGCCTGCAAGAAAGCAGCTGAAGGTAGTGAGAAGTAGTCATGGTAAAGAACAATTCTGACACAGTTTGGCTGTTATTTAAATTGTAGCTAAACAAAGGAAAAAAGGCAGCTAAAGCTCAAAAGACCTAGGTACCTCAAACCACTCTGGTTACTACAGGAAAACACTGAGGTCAAGCAGTGTAGAAGGAAGCTCAAAGTTCTGAAGCTTTATTCAAATGTCTGTGGGAAAGAAATAGTAAAAGTCTGACAGAGGAGATGTCAGAGTAGAGATTGTGCTGACTCTATGTGGGAATTAGCAACTGTCTCTTGCTTTACTTATTTCCTGAAGATGATCAAATCATTTCATCTCTTCTCCTTTTGTTTTGTAAAACTGGTATTATACCCTCTCTGGTGCATTTTAAAGGCACAGCAGAGTGAAAGCTGGAAGGAAGGAAGGAAGTCAAGGAAAGAAAGAAGTCAGACTGACCCACTCAACAGATACGTAAGACGGGAAGGTGAAGCTATTTATACCTGTGCAAGACTGGTGTGATCCTGTGGCTGGCTGGAGCACAAGCAGGCAGCTCACAGGCACTAACATGCTGGATGCCTCACTAAACCCATCTGAAATTACCATGCTGCTATGATTCATTAACATCTCCAAACAGCATACAAAATATCTAGGCAGAATAATAATGAAAACCAACATTTTTTTAAAAATTTAAAGAAAAAAAAAATCAAACTGTCACAAGACCAATCTACTGCATCTCAGATGAGAAGGGGGGTGATTTTTCTCTCTCGGCATTAGAGCCTTTATTCAAAACAATCCTCAAGCAAACTGTCTCCCTGGACAGAGCAAAATGACAATATTTTGGGTCACTTAAAAAATACTAATGTCTGGATCAAAAACAGACTAGCCACCCTTTTCCATGGCTTGTGCCAGAAGCATGATACTTCAGCAGCCCTTGGTGCTCAGTATCTGGGTGGCTATCATAAATCAAGCAGCAATTCACCTTTCCCCAGTGTCATTTCACCTTTGACCATCAATCCTTTCCTTCTTGCAAAAACTATTGGCTTCCACAGTCTCTGTAAGGAAATGTCTGAGTAAACAACAAGTTCCTTCTTAGCCCCAAGGTTTGTCTTGAGCCTCTCTTTTGGGTTGTAGTATTTGGCACTTCATCCCTCAAGTGATTTACCAGTGTCTCCCATACCTGCTAAACGGTCTATGGTCTTGACTATAAGTATATATCATTAAGTAGACTCATTTTAGCTGTTAAAAATATATTGAAACCTGTGTACATCCAAGCTTTCAGTGTTTCTTTTAAAAAAAACCAAACAGATCAGCTATTCAAATTTAGAGTGCATCACTTCACTAAGCAATTCTCACTACAATCTAGGACAGCAATGGGTTTGTGCTACAGCAAGTCACAAGAAAGTTTCTCTAGTTGTCTCAATAAAGTTAAACTGGAACTCAAATCTCCACTGACAAGACAATTATTTCATTATATAAATGAATCTACATCAGATTATAGTAGTAGTAGCCATAAATAGTAACATCATAATAAATAGTAATTAATCCAAATATTTCCACAGTCCCCTTCAGATGTCAGCCTTCAAGCATTCTATAGATGAATGTAATAACTCCATCCTTGGCAGGGAAGAAAACTGAGATTCTGCAGTGTAACAGCATTTGTACAAGAAGGAGCAGTTGTAGATCTCAGACATTTTCCTGTTACTCCCTAACTTTCTTATTTTCTCTAATGGGTCATTATACACACCCTACAATTTGGAAGTTTGATGGTGCTTTTGGCTTTAGTAGCTTCAAAGGCTTCAAAAGATCTGTCATGTACCAAAGAGGCATTTAGTATCTCAGACCTCAGGACTAGCTGAAGCCTAAATCCTGCTGATGAGAGGACTTTATAGAGGTGTGTGGTAAGTCAGCCACATATTAAAGTACAAGGTCTGCTCTTTAGTTCTTAGCTGTCAAGTAGTAAATAAAAATTAATGTGTAATGATACAATACCTTTCTTGGGCATGCTTCCAATTCCTGCTCCAAAGAGCCTGGAAAACTGCTAAGAGCAGCTCAAGTGAAGAGGGTGAGAGGAGTACTCCAGCAGAGTGACCCAGCCATGTTCTTGCCTTTGATCACTCACACTTCTATTGTCCTGAAAATATGATTGCATCAACTTGCCTTTTATCTTCCTCTATTTAATCTGCACTAATGTGTCTGCAACATAGCTGAAGCAAAATCACAATCTACCTATAGATTCTAGATCACCTTGAAATATCACACTAGCATTGATTTCCAAAAGCAGATCTTGATAATAAAGGCAGGCAGCAACAAAGAGATACATGAGACATTTTCCAAGCAACCAACAAATTCTGTAATTCAGTTTCAGTGCAGAGATTTACCAGAAGGCTGAAGGCCCCCCAGTCTACATCCCTATCTCCTACTTCTAAGCAGTAGTATTACTCATGTTATTAACACTGGATTTAATTTACTTTCTGGTAAGAGAGAGCAATCTATGGCAGCACAACAGAGGAACAGGAGGAAGGAACAGCACAGGGGCTAAAAAGAAACACTGAAACTTTTAACATGTTTGTAACACAAAAACCACAACCCTTCTTTCAGAGCACCTGTACTTCAGGCAGCACCCTTTATTTCCACCATGTGACTCCCACAGGGAAGGGAAGGGGTGATGAGGACATACAGCAGTGCAAGTAAATAAGTCCGTGTCATTTGTATCAATCTGGAGGGAGACAAAGCTGCAGTTTGACTCAGACATGCAAAGAAAGTTTTACATTGTTGAGATTTTTCTTGGGGTTGTGAAGCATTGTCAGAAATAACCTACCCAGCCTTGCTCCAGAGCTCAAGAACTCTGCAGATAGTTTTTGTGTTGTGGCAAAGGCAAAATTATCCAATAGTCTGAGCTGCACAGGAAGGTAAAGATAAGATAGATAAAAATCCCACTGTGTCTTAAATCTTGACCTCAGTATAAGTGCATAACACCATGTGCAAGCTTGTATCTACACACAGTTACAAAGAAATCTCTGATAAAATATTTCACTCCATATACTTCTCTCCCTGCAAGAAAAGCCTGTGGCAGACATGAACTGGACCACTTAATTAACTACTGCAGGGTGATCAGACACAGCAATGATGAACACACAGTAAGAGTCTAAACAGAAGGGACAACTTCAGCAAGTTGGTATATTTTATAGTACTCAGAAAAGCATTCCTTCGCACAAATAGCAATGTTCAAGGTTTTAAACAGCTGATGTCCACTTTACTAGTATTAGAAGACATAGCATTTTCCCAAGAGTCAAAATTCGTATTTTCCACATTCTTTCCCACTCAGAGTTGTAGTCTGAAAATATCAGTCTTTCAAGCAGCACAATCAGGAAATGTTTTTTGGGTTGGAAGGGAACTTGAAGATCATCAGGTTCTAATCCCACTTGCCATGTACAGGGACACCTTCTACTAGACCAGGTTGCTTAAAGCCCCGTTCAGCCTAGTCTTGAACACTTACAGGGATGGGGCAGCCACAACTTCTCTGAGCAAACAGTTCCAGTGCCTCACCACCCTCACAGAAGAGAATTTATTCATGGTACCTACGTTAATACCTACCTCTAAACCTACCCTCTTTCAGTTTAAAGCCATTTCTCCTTGTCCTGTCACTACATGTTCTTCTAAAAAGTCCCTCCCAGCCTTCTTTTAGGCCCCTTTGGGTACTGGAAGGTGCTCTAAGGTGTCCCCAGAGCCTTCTCTTCCCCAGGTTAAACAACCCCAACTCTCTCAACCTGTCTTCATAGCAGAGGTGCTCCAGTCCTCTGATCATTTTCATGGCCTTCCTCTGGACTTTCCCCAGTAGGTCCATGTTGCAGTTGGCTACAGTACTCCAGGTGGAGTCACACACGAGCAGAATAGAGTGAGAGAATCACCTCCCTTGACCTGTTGCTCATGCAGCCCAGGACATGGTTGGCTTTTGGGGATACAAGCATACGCTGCCAGCTCATGTTGAGCTTCTTGTCAATCGCCACACCCAAGTATTTCTCCCTAAGGCTATTCTTATTCCATTCTACACCCAGCCTATGTTTGTGCTTGGGATAGCTCTGACTCAGGTACAGGACTTTACACTTGGCCTTACTGAATTTCATGAGGTTCACACAGTCCCACCTCTCAAGCTGTCAAAGTCTCTCTGGATGGNGTTCAGCCTAGTCTTGAACACTTACAGGGATGGGGCAGCCACAACTTCTCTGAGCAAACAGTTCCAGTGCCTCACCACCCTCACAGTAGAGAATTTATTCATGGTACCTACGTTAATACCTACCTCTAAACCTACCCTCTTTCAGTTNGATGGCATCCCTTCTGTCAAGTGTGTCAACTGCACCACACAGCTTGGTGTCATCAGCAGACCTGCTGAGGGGGCACTCAAATCCACTATCCATGTCACCAATGGAGATGTTAAAGTGCAATACCAACCCCTAAGGAACACCAATCATCACTGGCTCCATTTGGACATCGAGCCATTGACCACAATTCATTGAACACAATCATCCAGCCTATTTCTTATCCACAGAGTGATGCCTCTGCAGTTTAGGGACAAGGATGTCTTGCAGGACAGTGTCAAATGTTTTGCANTCCCCAGTAGGTTCATGTTGCAGTTGGCTACAGTACTCCAGGTGGAGTCACACACGAGCAGAATAGAGTGAGAGAATCACCTCCCTTGACCTGTTGCTCATGCAGCCCAGGACATGGTTGGCTTTTGGGGATACAAGCATATGCTGCCAGCTCATGTTGAGCTTCTTGTCAATCGCCACACCCAAGTATTTCTCCCTAAGGCTATTCTTATTCCATTCTACACCCAGCCTATGTTTGTGCTTGGGATAGCTCTGACTCAGGTACAGGACTTTACACTTGGCCTTACTGAATTTCATGAGGTTCACACAGTCCCACCTCTCAAGCCTGTCAAAGTCTCTCTGGATGGCATCCCTTCTGTCCAGTGTGTCAACTGCACCACACAGCTTGGTGTCATCAGCAGACCTGCTGAGGGGGCACTCAAATCCACTATCCATGTCACCAATGGAGATGTTAAAGTGCAATACCAACCCCTAAGGAACACCAATCATCACTGGCTCCATTTGGACATTGAGCCATTGACCACAATTCATTGAACACAATCATCCAGCCCATTTCTTATCCACAGAGTGATGCCTCTGCAGTTTAGGGACAAGGATGTCTTGCAGGACAGTGTCAAATGTTTTGCACAAGTTCAGATTAATGACATCAGTCTTATCTCTCTTACCCAATGATGCTGCTACCCCACTGTAGAAGGCCACCAAATTTGGCAGGCATGATTTGCCCTTAGTGAAACCATGTCACACCTGTAACCAAGCACCCCTTATTTTCCATGTGCCTTAGTGCAGTTTTCATGAGAATCTGCTCCATGATCTTACTGGGAAATGAGGAAAGGCTGTCTGTGCTGTAGTCCCCATTGTCTTCCTTTTTCCCCACTTCTTAAAAATGAAGGTTATGTATCCCTATTCCATTTGGGGGGTTTTTAATACATATATAGCAAAAGCAGAAATGGACAAGACTGAAATTTTATTTCCTGCACATGTACTGTATCGTAACATAAATGATGTAGAAATGCAGCCTTAGCATTCAGTACAGATATTTAGTGTCAAGGAAAGGATTATAAAGACATGTCTGGGCACATATCATACCCTTGCTCCTTCTAACAAGTCACAGCATCTTGATGACCCCCTTTCATAAGGGCATCCTCAATCTTCTTCAGTAATTCCCTATCCTACATTCAAAACATCCATTTCCCCTGAGGACAGCCTGATGTTGAGTTTGGAGAACATAATGAAATCATTATGGTCAGTGTAGTACCTACACTTGCATCAGAAATTCACTTCCTTTTAAATGCATACAGTGTCAGTTTAAATTCCTGTACCTGAAAGGTGTAGATGAAATATGTCCTGATGTTCAAGAACAAAGCACCTCATTAGCTCTCTGAGCACAGTGCACTGCAGCTTGTCATTATCCAATGCATTCCTTGCAAGCACTGGGTGGGGGATATGACAATCCCTGAGGCTGCGTTGCAGAGAAATACTATTGACATTCGAACAGAACCAGAAACGAAATACCACCCAAAACTATTTGTCATTGGCATCTCTTTTAGTATGAAAGATGGAAGGCCAATGGAACAAACAACAACAAAAACAACAGCAACAACACAAAGAAAAAAATCCAACCCGCTGGTGAAGCATATGAATATTGCCTTTGAGTTAATTTAATTTATTCATAAAAGCCATTTATGAGACACCTCTCTGCCTCATCTAGGGCCACAACCCAATAGAGGATATATCCAAGGATAAGTCATGCATCAATAGGTTGCAATGTGAATTTCTTGGTGTTAATAGCAAGTCAAAAAAAATATAAAGAGAAAAGGTAAGTTATTAATCCAGTTTCCAAAACATTTTAATATTAATTGTTTCAGCTGCTGTAACTTTTCTAAAAATGGTTACATTTTACCTGCTGTACAAGAGAGATTTCTGAAACAAGACTCATAGACTTTTTGTATATAGATGTAAAATGATAATGATAACTACAGCACAGTCCCTCGTGCTGCAGTGGTAACAAGAGTTCTTACAGATGAGCCGAGAGTGGATGAGGAAACAGACATTCAGGGACTGAAGCTATTAACTTGACTCCAGAGAGACCTATGACTGTGTATTGCAGATTCCTCCTCTAGACCTACCTGCTGCTATGAACTGGAACAGACACTCTCTGCAGGAGTCCTTCTAAATGTACCATTTCACCCTCCAAGAATCTAAAAACCTAAAAAGAGCTATTTTGCTGTGTATTAGTTGCCCCAGACTTGGCAGTTAGAGGAGTCCACCAACACTGCAATAGAACATTTACTCCAGTGCTTTTGTCACAGGAATTGAATAGCTGGACTTCCTGCATAACCTTGAATAAACCACGTTCTCCTATCCTCAGCTGTCATGCAGGATAGCGGGTTGTCCACCTGTAAGGTTGCTGAGAGGCACTGGTGCTCCCAACACCAAGATACTGACAGCCTCACATGGCCAAGCATAAATATCATGGGAGCACCACAGAAAAGCCCAGTCCTATGTGCACTACATAGTTCTTAGGCATTGTAGTAGGTTGACCCCAGCTGAATGCTAGACACCCATCAATGCCATTTTATCACTCCCCCCTTCAACTGGATAGGGGAGAGAAAATATAATGAAGGATTCATGGATTGACATGAGGTCCAGAGAGAGCTCACTCACCAAATGCCATCATGGAAAAAACAGACTCAAAATGGGGAATTTATTACTAACAAAATCAGAGCACGATAGTGAGTAGTAAAATAAATCTTAAAACCACCATCCCTCATCCCTATCTCCTTCCCAAGCTCTACCTCCTGCCTTCCAGCAGTGCAGGGAGACAGGGAATGTGTGTTATGGTCAGTTCATCACATATTTTTTCTGCCACTGCTCAGGGAGAAGAGCTCTTTCCCTGCTTCATCATGGGGTCCCTTCTATAGGAGATAGTTCTCTATGAACTCCTCTGATGTGAGTCCATCCTGCAGGCAACAGTTCTCCAAAAACTGCTGCAATGTGGGTCCCTATTCCATGGAGTGCAGGCCTTCAAGAACAGCCTGCTGCAGCGCTGGTCCCCCACAAGGTCACAAATCCTACCAAGAAACCAGCTCCAGTGTGGATTCCTCTTTCCATGGCTCTGCAGGTCCCTGCTCTGGCATGGGTTTTCCCACAAATTCACTGCCCTTTCTTGGGCATCCACCTGCTCTGGCATGGGGCTCTTCCATGGGCTGCAGGTGGATCTTCATGAGCTACAGGGCCAAAGCTGCTTCACCATAGTGTGCACCACAGGCTGCAGGGAAATCTCATCTATGGCACCTGGAGCACCTCCTGCCTTTCACTTCTCCACTGACCCTGGTGTTCACACTGTCCTTCTCTGGCCTCAATTACATCTGTGCAGTAACTTTTTTTTCCTTCTTAAAAACATTATCACAGAGGTGTTACTATCATTCCTGACTGCTGCGGCCATGGCCGGCCGCAGGTCCACCCTGGAGTCAGCTGGGGTTGGCTCTGTTGGACATGGGGGAAGCTTTTAGCAGCTTCTAACAGAAGCCACCCCTGTATTCCTCAGCTATCAAAACCTGGCCACACAAACCAAATACAATTGTAAACTACCATTCTTTCAAATACTGCTATTTATCAATCCAGTCTCATTCTTGTCTATTTATTCTGCCACTTTCTGCTATGCTCCAGAGGCTTCTGTATATAATCAAGTCACAAATGTTTTACTTTGGTTTAAATTTTGTTTAATAATAATTTCCTGAGTAGCTTTAAACAAAACTAATTACACACACAGAGACATGTATACAAAAAGAAACCACCACTAACTCTGTGTTTTTTTTAATAGGATTCTTCAGTTGCTAATGTAAGTAAAATTGCAAAAGAAACTCAAGCATGACAAGGTATAGACATTGTGCCTCTCTGGCACAGAGAACACCCACCTTTGACATAAATCTTCTATCCACAGAGGAGTATTTTTCCCTCATGCAATGTGTTTGTGAAATCCTCAGGTATTTTAAAGTTATGGAAGTTGAGGGAAAAGAACAACCTAGAGTAAAAGATGTGACCCACATATGCATAATGTGTTACATGGCAAGTCAAGCAGACTCAAATAACAACCATGTCCTGCTTCATGAGAGACTTGTCCACATCTTGAGCCCCCAAGCTGGCATGGAGGGCCTGCAGCCCAGCATGGCAAGTACACATGGGTGAGGATGAGGTGCCTTAGAGCTGAATATTACTGGCATTACAGACTGACAGGCAGGCTTGTCAGGAGGCAGTTCCTTCTCCTAAAGCTTGAACCAACACAAAAGAATAAGGATGTTTACAGGACAATTTTTTCAAATAGCCACTAAAGTTCTCCCCTCTCTCTGCTTTTTTGGGCTAACAGGTCAGTCTCTCTCCTGAGCATTGTGAATCACTTGCTCATTGCTGGTTGAAGCTGTGACCTCAAGATTTCTCCCTTTGCTCCTTCATGACACTAGGGGTACAGGAAGAAGATTTCATAACATTGAGCCAGAAAAACAGAAACTGAAGCCAAATAGAAAATCAAACTGTGATCTCCCTTCCCCTGCCCATCTTTTGCCTTTTCATTCTTTAATTAGTAAGACAGACAAAACAGACCTTTTCCTTGTTTTAGTTGGCTTATGTGTTGGCTTCTGACAGAAGAAATTTGTCCTTCCTGCAGGAGAACCAACTCTACTCTTCTATAAATATAATCCATTTGTGTTGATGGAAGTTCTTTTGAGAAGTTCCAGCACAACTAATTTTAAAAATTAAAGACTAGGAGAGTCAGAAGCAAAACTTGTTTTGGTCTTGCAATAGTACTGAGGAGCAAAGACATTTATTTTGGTATGTTTTCCAAGAAAAATTTAGGAAATGTGAAACTACTTCTTATTTTACATGAAGTACATTAGTTGACCAGCACAGGGTTAAACCTATCAGAAATCTAGCAAAGCAAAGATAAATTTCCTGAAGTGCACAGTAAGACACTGTTAACCAAACATTGTTCTTTCTTAAATAAATGCTCACATACAAAAATGCATCACCTATTGCTGTGCTATGTAAGCAGATTTCAACACTGAACAGCCTGGTGATCTACAGATGCCTGGGTTAGAGAAAGAGCCCAGACGGCTCTTGTCAGTTTGGCAGAAGACTTGAGAAGACAGAGAAGCTATTAAGGATGATTTGAACATATTGGCAGCCCTTTCATACCATATCTAAATAGGTACACTTGGATTCACAATTGCGGTTTACAAGTCCATACAAGTTCTTGAATTTCATAGGAATGCTTAGTACCTTACCATTTAAACTGTGTAGTCCTGATTTTAAAATTGGACTTTGCATTTCACAGGGAAAAAAAGAGTATTATTAATTTCCAATAGCAACTGTGCACACAAAAAATGTGTATACATATGTCTGTCTCTTTTTGCTTTGTATGAAGGACCTAATGTGTGAAATGTGACTATCCCACACTCTGCTAAAAAACAGTGCAAACTAGACTGGCAATCATACATTAAAGAAAGTGAAAAAAAAAATCAGTGTCAGAAACACAAAATAGGTTTTCACAGTGAAACAAAAAGAAAATTAATGTCCTTCAGTCTGTGAACTGATGATAGGTTTGCCATGA
The DNA here is from genome assembly GCA_013400275.1 of Rhadina sibilatrix. Taxonomy (NCBI): domain Eukaryota; kingdom Metazoa; phylum Chordata; class Aves; order Passeriformes; family Phylloscopidae; genus Rhadina; species Rhadina sibilatrix. The sequence continues at coordinate 97,120 of VWYO01027908.1, forward strand.
TTGTTTTTTTCCCCTGGGAGATTATGTCTCTCAGGAGGTAACATCCACTTAAGGGACAATGAACCACTATTTATATAAATGTCCATCACTGAAACTCTCTAAACAATTGCAAATATTGACCAGCATGCAGCAGATTAATTTGGCCTCACTATCTCTGGCATATATTGTGGATAGCTATTGCAGAATAGCAGATCTCTTACATTCATACTTGACACATACTATTGAACATTAAATTTCCATCAACAACAAAAGAGGCATTTAATAGTGACTTTGTTTCCCTAACAGAGACATATGCCTTCCTAATAATATAAAGACAAAAGACAAGCAAGATGTTTTTCTAACAAAAACTAATATATTTTTGTCATTATACTAGGCACTACCTATGTGCCTAAATAGTACAATCCCATGCTAAAAAAGTTCCTCTCCACAAGGAATATCTCCAATAGATTCCAAAACACAAAGCTTTGTTCTATTATAACCATTTAAATGTGGCCTATAATGCACATAAGTATTTTCCTCGGTTGCAAGAGCTACTTTAGTATGGGGCTTGTTTTTGATACAAGTCCTTAAATTCCACTGCAAAACAACTACAGTAGTCTCAAATTTAACTTAAGAAGCTGTCAGATGTTAATTCTTGAGGCAGGGCAAGACAGCACCAAGTTAGGAGCATCCTGTTGCTGCCTCCGAGGTGAAGATCACCAACTCTGCAATCTCCTCACCTTCACAGCTCTCATTTTGAAACCGTAACTTTACAAGCATGGAACAAACAAATATTTGTAAGACTCACTGCAAGACATGAATGGTCATAAGAGAAGCAGGACAGAAGTATGTGGAACAGAACACAGCAGAATAACTAATAGCCAATTTTCAGAAACATCAAGTAGGTACTGTTTCTTTTCCATATAGTTTTGGATGCTCTATACCTGAAAACCAGACCGCAAGAGGAACTCAGAAAACAAAAGCAGGCAATGACTCTTGCTCCCTCTTAGCCACACCCTTTTTGGATCTAGTAGTTCTAGCATTATACTCTTAATTGGCATCACATTGACATTCCCATCTGAGATCTAAAGAAAAAGAGAAAATGTGTCTGTGTCTTTGTGCACTATTGTAAAACAGGAAGATGTAGCAACAGGAAACTGATAATCAAAACTTTTTTCTTCCATAATGCATTTTAGTTTGTTATCAAGATCTTATTTTGAACACATTTCAGAGATGTAAATCCCCGCTTTATTCTACTTTGCTGCACTCTTTTAAGTGCTCCAGCAGGGGAGGAGGAAAGTTATTGTGAAGCAGAATAATTAGGGACTTACACTATAATTGTTAAGAGCACTGAGCACAAAGGCAATACTAAGACAAGCTGCCTGAAGCTTTCTTGGCTGCAGGAAGTGGCTTTACCACAGTAATCACTCTCAAACTGTCCAGCAAGACTGCTGAGGAACTTTGTACTGAGAGGGATGTGTTGGCCAAAGTGTACTTCCTGTAAAAGAGAACACAAGCATTCACTGATAATTTGTAGGACTTCCATGTTTTGTCTTACATATGTGTTTCTAGCTTGCTGAAAATCAAAAAGCTGAGCTCATTGTGAACATTTAAGATCTTCCCTATCACATCCTGAATCTCGCAGTTGATTTGAAAGTCAGATGGGGCTAAAGAAAAGTAATTTGACAATCACTGAGATGCTAATCAAATTAAATACAAAAAGTTTGGAAATGGCTTATATATACATTTTCAGATATTAAAGTGCAAGGATCCACACTTCTCCCACATTGCAGATAAACATATTTGCAGTACTTGTGCTTTCCTTCATAGGCACCTTGTAGCACCTCCTTTGGTGCCAGTACTGTTGTGTTTGCTGCAGGAATACATCAGCTGTGATGTGACATGAATTTGAGCCTGACAGCTATTGCACTTAACTTGAGATCTGCAGAGAGGCTGTGCTTTTAATTCTGGAGATCCACAGTGAAGCATCTGCTCTTCACCAAGATAGCAGCTGTTACACTAATCTGAGGCCTCTGTGCTAATTGCTGCATGAACCAGTAGAGCTAACCTCTGTCCCACACTATCTAGGTGTTAGATTATCCTGCTACAGAAAGCGGGTAAAACCACACACAGATGGAAGGAGGTGACATGAAAGGAAGGGTGACAGCAACAACAAAAGGGCAGATGCAGATTTCCAGTCAGTGGCAAAAGAAAAGAGGCCCAGTGTTGCTGCAGTGGCCCTGTGCTTTTCACATGGTGGCATGGCAAAACCCCTGTCTGCTGGAGGACAAGCATCTGAACACAGCAAGGGGGGACACCAGAGCCTAGAACTTACTCAGCTGCTCCAGCATCCTGATCATGCACCTTCCTTGGAAGGAGCAGGAAGGGTTTTCAGCACACCATGTTAAAGTGCCTCCTCTCTTTGCTGTGTTTTCCAGTTTTACATAACTATCACAGTCATCCAAGGTATAAAAACAAATAAAAACCCAGAGAGAAAAGATGCAGCCTCATTTTAGACAATATTTATATTTGTCCATTTTATGTGAGTCAAGCCATACCACAGAATTGTCCAGGAGCCACTTAAAAGTTTTTCAGTTCATTAACAAAAGTTTCAGAGATCCTATTTGCACCTGGCCTGTGGATACAGTTTTACATAAAGGTGGAAGGACCTCCAACATTTCTCCTTCCTAATGCCCTGTATTCAAAGCTGGAAGTAACTCCCTATGTACACAATTTTAACTGTATTTCTATGCTCAGGCTGCACAGGACACTGGGCAGCCTATGTATTTTCTCATGCTTATGTATCCTAGCCTCAAGTCAATCAATCAAGCATTTACCTCAGCACTAGAAAGTACCTAGTAAATAGCTCCTCAGAATTTTCTCATCATAACCAAATGTGAACCCATCATGAAAGGAAGGAAGCATTTTTTGAGCAATAAAGCCTTTGTTAAAGACATAAAAGCTGCCACAATCTCTCTCTTTACAAATTTATACAGCTGTGAATTTAGCATCTGCAATAATCTTAGCTGCCACTATATCACAGGATACTACAGCACTTCCAGCATTTCCCCCCATCAGTTCTTTAGAAGTTTACGTAAAAAAAAATTAAATCATTAAAATGTGATCAAGCAGTAAAGACTTTTAAAAGCCATTTGAATGTCTTCGCTTCCCACCTCCAAAATTCTTGGTGGTTTTGGGGGATTGAAGGTAGTGGGCTTTTTGTAGGAATGAGTATTGAGTACAGCTCTTTTTCGTATTAAAGGGTCTAACTCTTTCTTCAAGCACAGCAGAGACAAGACAGCCTGTAAACTGTAAGCAGTCTTCATTCCTTATTGACATGTTCCTTGAAAAACGGTAACCTTTAACCTTGCAACATTATTTCTCAGGGGGCTGATTAAATGAAAAGTCTGTTTTGGTCAATGGCAATTATAGCTGCAGACCTCATGGTAACCTTTAGTGTGTATATTCTGCCTTGGACACAATGCCAATTAAATGGTTGACTGTCATTCCTTAGGTTCATCTAAAATTACGTTATCTTAAAAGATAAAATATTGTCGATGCAATTTATAATATGTCTCCTCAAACTGCAGTGCCAACAATGACTTATTTCTTCCAGGTCAAAAAAGGTTAAAAGAAGCAAAACAATCTAAAACTTGATTTGTAAAATACCTTTAAAATAGAGAAAACACAGGTTTATGTCATAGGGTGATCTAGGACTTTATCCTTCCTTTCACAGAGGGATTGTTTGGATTGTATGGGGGCGGGGAGGGGGTTCTGTTGTTGTGGGGGCTTGGCGAATTTGGTTTGGTTTTGGTTTTTTCCAGCTTCCTGCTATATATATCATCTTCTGTGTATCTCTTCTCCTGCTGCTCGGGTTAAGCTAAATCTCTCTGAGGTTCAGAAAAGAACTGATCTTTCAAATACACAGGATAAACAGTGTATCAGGCCATTTAATGCCCCTCTATGTTGTCATTAGTGTTGTTAAATACAGTAACAACATTTTAGCAAAAACTTCTTTGCATATTTGTGCCAGAGACAAATTGAAGAACTTGTTTATGCAAAGATGTTGCTAAAGAGTGACCCAAGGTATCACTTCAAAAGCCTCAGTTTAATGACCTCTGCCTCTGCATGTCGGAAAGCCTAGAAAGTTTGTATCTGTTTTGCTCTTCCCTATTAGCTTTACATTAGTGAAGCAGTGGAGGTTGGTAACATATTTCTTCCAGCCATTTCTAATAGCATTTTCCCCTGCTGTTTCTAATAGGAAATCAAGGAGAAGACACAGTTTTTTTTTAACAGCTTCACTTTACTCTAATTTGAATAACAATTTCAAATTTTTCATTAAAAGTATTTGTTCTTTACTGTTTAATAACATCATTCTTTAAAGATAAAGCAGATTTTAAATAGTTTGTGGTTAATTTTGCTAGGCCCTGCTCAACTATTAGAGAGACTTTAAAACCACTACATTTCTACTCTATTCCCCACTATGCACAGAGATATAGTCTCTTACAAAAAGACAAACTTGTAAATCAAAACAGGAGTCAGAGCAAACTGAACAACATTGCACTGAACAACATAGCCCCTTTATCATTAAAAAATATCAAACATATTTGCCAGTCTCATGGATTTTCTATTGCTTTCAGTTAAACTTTTTTTCTGCTGGCCTAATTTAAAAAAAAAAAAAAAAAAACCACCATTCCTCATCCCTGTCCAGTAATGCCCTTTGCTTAGTTGTTTTAAGAATTTTAAAGCTTATTAAGTAGCACTATATCACATAATTTAATTAAATTTATGATGACAACCAAAACCAGTGTGAAACATCAAAAATATTTTAAAAGCAAATACAGACAATCTAGCCAAAATAGACTAACGGGTATTTGACCATAAAATGCTGTCAGCCAAATGTGAATATGAGCAGGAAGACATCTTTTCTGTTGTTGAAAAAAAGCACCTAATTATTTTAAATTTGAGGCTTCTAGAGTTTCTTCTTAATGTTTGTCCTCACCCAAAAACATCTGCAATGCTGCAGCACCTTTATTTATCATTAACACTGAACACAGTACTATCAAGTAAATCTCCAAAAACTTCCTAAAGCGCAAAGATGACAACACACTATGTATACTGCTTGACTTCTGTTCATTTGCTTGAAGGAAAGACCAGACACTGATCATGGTGGCTGTGTAGAGTAGTTCATCACCAAATAACTCTTTAACCCTACTACAATGCATCAATTTCTATAGATTTCATCTCTTTGCTAGAAGATTCTACTAACAGATTCCTTGCTTTGCTACATGCTGTTTTGACCAGGAAATTAATGGGCAAACATAGACAACTATAGCACTTTTAAAGACAAGACTTTTGTTTTCCATCATATGGCAATTTCCAAACACTTGCCAAGCTTGATTGTGAAAGATACAGTCATATTTATAGAAGTACCATAAGTATCAAAGATACAGCCTTTCCCCTGTAAAACTATTTGTGTCACATCATTAACCACTATAACCTACAGGTGTCAATGTTCTGCAGAATTTGATGCTTTTAAATTTTACAGTACTTTGTAGTTTGAAATACATCACTGCATGGCACATTCATAACAACAAAGTGCTTCTCACCCAGGTTATGTCAATCACCAGTATGTTTAGCCCTGATCACACATATATTAACCATGCCATTCAATTTCCAATAAAAGACAAATTATCGTTAAATTAACTGCATTTATATTTCACATAATACTTAATCTTATGTATATTTCAATAGAACTACCATGAATAAATATGCAAGCCAGAAGAACCTGTTTATAACCACACTAGTTTTAAAGGTATTTGAGGGAACGATTTCCCATGCATTTACACAGATATTCCCAAGGTTTCAGTACTAATATCATAACACTGCTGAGAAAACCTGACATCAATAACCTAATTTCCCAGACAGTAACACTACCTGTATGACCACAGCAATAAGGATCACCATAAGCCATGTTATCATTATGATGTCCCAGCTGAGAGCAGACTAATAAGCACTGTCACAGCCACAGCCACAGTGTCACAGCCACTGCAGTGACCACCAATTTTACTCCTCTTCAGCACAACTCTGTCAAGCACAGGACAGATTCCCTGATTCGAGCCACTCAACAGGAACTGCAACATGCACTGTGCTGACTTAGAAACTAGTACTTTAGCATAAATATAGGAACATCACCAAGTGAAGATACACGTCGTGTTGGAGTGGTCAGTGAGCCCCTGAACCACAGCTGTAACAACAGAATAGCCATCACTTTGGAAGTCCTCACAGATTTTGGTTCCCTCCCATTTCTTCAAAGTTTATACATTTATTAGGAGGTTACCCTTTCATTCTCCTCCTTAAAATTACCTTATGATCACCAATATATTTTTCTATAAAATAGGTTTACCTGGTTAAAATAAATAAAGAATAAGAAAGTGCTTTGGCGCCACAAAGAGCAGCTAAAAGGAGAAGTTACAGCAGTATAACAAAAATAGAAAGTATATTTCCTCAAAAACATGCTGGCCAAAATTTTTACTCCTTCATTCAAGTAAAAATATAGCATATGTTAGGAAATAGAAAAACAGAAGAATCCACTAAAACTTAGAAGAAAATACACTCTCAATCAAAAAGCAAAACAAACCAAAAAAACCAAGTGCTAATGGCAATATTTACTGCATTTTTTTTCCTCCATCTTTCCTTTGGCAGTATCTCTATAAAGAGCTGGAGAAAATTTGGAAATATTTCATATCACTTCATGGCTATATAAATATTTTCTTTTATGAAAAGTGAAATGCACATGCATCAAATGGCTGAAATCACTGCAACTACAACAGTGATTACTCCTCCTCATTAAAACCACAGCAAGAGCCCCAGAGGTACTTCAGAGGCTCTCCCATCACGCAGGACCACCTGACAATAAGGTTCTCAAGTTGAAAAATCTGGAAGCTTTCTAAGTGCACATTAGTTGACAAAGGACAAAATATCACATCTTGGTTACTACTAAAATAACAGGAGCTACTGGAACTGTGATGCCTGGTTTCCTATAGACTGTCCTAGATTTTTTAATGCACTTATCCCCCAGCCCTCTGCTCAGCCAGACAATTGACAAACGGGTCATGATGTTTCCACAGCTCCATGTGTGCCGGCTGTCCAGCCGGTGCAGGATGTGAGCATTCATTGACCAGCTGGCTGATGCCCAGCAGAGGCAACTGGGAGCCAGGGTGTAGCTGCCTTTTCTCAGCAGGGAGCACTAATCAGGCTGTTCTCTTTTACCCAGCTACTGATTTTTTGTGAAATTTCTAGGAATTTAAATATAATTGAGACATCTCATTCCCTTGTTAAGTTTTGCAACCAACAGGTTCAAGAGTTGTGGTGAACTAAAAGGAAGAAAGAGAAACACGCAGTGCCTGATAGCCAACACAGTGCAAACACATGTTTCTTTGCCACTGAAAACCTGGCAGCAAACATACCATCAAGGTTCCCCACATACCTCTGGCTAATTTTAACTTCTTTTTCCTCTTGTGTATGCTTTGCTTCCATTACTCTCCCACAAATGCTACCTCATCCTTACTAAATGTTGCACTACTTTTCCCTGCCTTGAAATCCTTCCCCCGCTGCTTAGAAGGTATTTCTGCTTCCAGTTCAACCAGGCTTGACAACTAAATAGCAACCAGACAGTGGAAACATATTAAAAACATACAGTTAAAAGAAGTATGGTAATATTCACATTTAAATGTTCTAAATAGAGGAATTTACACATACAAGATTTATATGTATTTCCAATGTATAGAGAAATACCCATTAATCATGCCAATATTTAATGATAAATTTTGCACCTACTTCTGTGTGTGTTATCCTGCCACATCCTCAGCCATTCATATGGCTACAACTCTTTAGCATTGCAGTATTGCTTGCACTGAACAGCACTAGCACAGGAACAGCCTTGTGCCCAGTTACCACATGTTTTGGGGGGAAAGTTGCCAAGATTTCAAGTTCAGTGTGACACAGGACAGCTTCAATACAGTCTGCCAGTACTGGAAGCTTCTTTCTAGCCCTCGTCCATCAAGGTGCAGTTTATACATACTTTTAGAAGTAAACACCCTAGAATTTAAAGCCATCAGATAAGCCTGTAAAAAACACAATCTCAGATTCATGCCTACTACACAGCAAGTGTTTCCATAATAAAAAATGTGTTTAATATTTCCAGCAAACGCAGCCAAGCATACATTTCCAGGATTGTGCAAATACTAGAGCTAATAAGAAGTAGAATGAGGACTGACATAGAAAAAATTATTTTCTTATTCAAACGTATAGTGTAACTGAATGCAACTGCTAGACTGTCTCAAACAACCTCAAAAACAACAATAAAACTAAAAGTGCAATTTTATTAAAAAATCCATATATATGTGAGATGTTGTAGCAATGGCAGATTTGCATGATATTGTCTATAGAAATACTACAACCAAGCCACTTTAAAAAGACTGCAGAATGTCTAAATAATTATTTTTAAATTAATAGGTCCAAACTGTCTTCAGAACAGATACTACTCCCATACCGCCACTGTATAAATGACACAATTCTCTCACCTCAGAGGAGGAAGAGAGTATTCCTAGCCATTATTTCTGTAAAGCCTGGACTGAAGTTATGACAGTTCCACAAAAACATCAGCTCAGTGCTTGGCTATCAGCAAAAAAGCGCATAGTTTTAAGAACAGAACAGTGAACAAAAGAAAACAATACTATGCTGCTGAATAAAAACATTATTTTCCAGACCTTGAGTACAGTCCAGACCAGTCCCACTATTTCATCAAGTAAAAGGTTCAGAGAAGACAACAAGGAAGAACAGAGAAATGGGTCAGTTGGGCAAGTTATGATTCATCAGCCTGGGATGACCTCAGGGGCAGGTGGCAAAAAGTGGGAAAAGAGTACGGAGAGGATAGAAAATGCTCTTCATGGTCTCTTCTGATATTAGAGATAGAGTCTAGAAAATGATGCCATCAGGAGCCAGCACAGAACCAACATGAACAGCATGTTCTCACACAGCTGGTCAGACTGTGCCAATCTGAACAGCCATGTCCTGGAGACATTTAAAGAGTTGAGGTGCTGTGGAGGAACAAACATACACTTGGAAGGGAGCCTGGCTTGTGCTGCTAGATAGAAAAAGGACATTAAGTTCAGGAAATCTGCCTGGACTGAAAACCTTTAGAAGAGGGAAAGCTACTGAGAAGGACTAAGTAATGGGGAAAAGGCAGTGCATTTTCATTCAACTGTTTGTATATGTGTTACAAATATACTGTTGGCCCAGACATTATAAGTTTTCCTAGGTCCAAAACTGGCTTGCAGCACAGCAATAAAATCTCTATTGATCATTTCTAACTCAGGTTCAGCCCTGTTGCTTTTGCTGAAGTAGTTAGAAATTGCTATGAATAGATAATATTACCCTAAAATAGCTACCAAGGCCTGTCCTAGCAGTGTTCTCTGTATCTGCAAAATGTGGCCACAGAGGGGAAAAAAACATCTATCCAGTCTTGAATAAAGTCCAGATAAATTAATGTTTTCCAAGGACCACATTGGGTCAATGTGCTCTCAACTAAAATAGGCTACCCAACCATCAAAAGACAGTTCACCATTTCAGTTTTCAGAAAGTCATAATGATACAACCCACACTCAGACATCATTTAGTAACCAATACAGCCAGATTTGCACTTTTCTGTTGCTAGGTTGGAGCAACTCTGCTGTAATCTTGGAAAATGTAAAATAAAGTAGTAAAACAGGGAAGCAGTCCTGGTAACTGTTATTTTGAAGGCAAAAAGTGTAAAAAAAGTCCAGAAGGTACTACAGCATTTGAATTTGTAACTGATTGAAATACTCATGGTGCCCACAGCTGCATCAGCAGATCTGCCCCAACAATTTCCAGCCAAAAACCACCATACCACCACTCAGTCCAACTCCCTTCTGGTCCAGTTTTATCATTCACTATGAACAAAGGCTGATGGGGGGTGGATTAGTAAGCGAATTCTTTACAATACAACTCAAATTCATCAAAATTATTTGACAGGTTTACACAAGAAGTTTTGTACAAACTCCATGACCTGTTGCAGAAATAGAGTGAGGCTGCTTCATCCTTTCAGCTGTAGATTGTTTATTTTCTATTATAAAATTGCATGGAGGTTTCTTTTAGGCGAAATCATAAAGCCATACTCACCTTATCACTATCCTGAAGCCAGTGTCATAACCTATATACCATAACCCGTTCTATATATATTTGATATACAATCCTCATTCTCATGAGGCAAAAATGTTACCTGACACGGCAGGAAGATCCAGAGAAAACATGCACCAAGAAACCTGTGTCCTAAACTCATAAACTGAAATTGCTTAAGCCTTGACAACTTATAGAGAACCTTTTGAGAAATGCAGAGTGTGGCAGGTGCGGTCAGCACTTGTATGGGAGGAGTTCCAGTTTTCTGTGCCACCATCTGGGCAAGGCTGCACTTCTGCTACACTGTACTCATTACCCACTGTGATGACTACCACAGCAGCTGTGATGTCTGCATAACATCCAGGCCAAAAAAAAGGGCTATTATTTCAGTAAGTCATTAGGATTTATCAGCTTTAAGGGATGTATATGACTTGCAAAAATTTATCAGCTGTTAAACTCAGAACTCCTCCAACAAGTTACAATGCTGGCTATGCAACTGACATCTGAAACATAAAATAAAATTTCATGCCCGAGCATTTAATATTCAGTGGAAGCAGATTACTGCTGGGTCTTCCAATAACAATTTCAGCTGAAGCAACTTGATAGTCTTCACAGGAAATAAGATCTTGGCTTTAAAATTAGAAGTCAGTTGTGAACATTGCCTTTTGAATGCAGGAGGTTATTTGACTCTTATCAAGACTGATAAGAACGCTGTTCATCTATAGAGAAATAGGATGTTGGATTTCAGAATCCACTGCAGGTGAAGTGCAAGTTCACATTGGCTGAGAGAAAAAGAAAAGCTTTTTGTCCTAAAGTTCTTCTAAAACCTAAAAAAGCATTTCTACTTCCTAAAGCAATTCTAACACCATCAGTATTACTTACTATCTATAAGAAAAGCACCTGCATTTCCACTTGCCAATACCATACTATCTCCTAAGCACACAATACAGGATGCTGTACAACAACTTGTCCATTTCGTCTTGCAATCATAGGAAGAAATGGTCCAGTTCTGAAAAACCCACTTCTGGCAACAGGCTAGTGTAAAGGAAATCAATCCTACCATCCCCAGCTACTGGAACCAAATACTGCTGCTTTTTATTAAGTCAGTATTTCTTTTCCTTGTTCCTCCTCAAGCAATTAAGGTTGATAAGCCTCAAATGCTAGTCTAAGGGCAAAGTTACAGCTTGTCAGAACAAGTGGAAGAGGATACAGAAACAGTGTGCTTGTGCTGCCGTGGTGCAAAGGGACACTCAGCAACATGTACTGTGCCCAAAACTTCCAAATAAGAAAAGACATGTCCATGAGGCTGTTTCAAGGGGTTCAACTCACCTACACTAGCAATGATCAGAAGAGGATTGATAACAGTTCAGCAACACTGTGACAACCAACAGCCCATACTGTCACAGACCTTAAGCCATCTGTCCAGATACAGGGGTGGCACAGATTGCCTGGCTGCTTGCAAGTGCTGTGCTGTCTCCACCGCCTGCCAATATGGGAAGTGTTCCTGAACAAGCTGCAAGATTTGGAGAGAATTTAATGCCCTGTGGATGGTATTAACAGTATGTATACATCACTCCAGTGATACCCCTTCAGTTTCAAGTAGGGCAGTAAGTTCCCTATGAGCAAGGTGAATCACTTCATGTGAATCCCCCTCCTGCATTTCAATCGATCAGGAGTTACTGGAGAAAAACCATAAAAGTAGTTTAATTATACCAGCCCACTCCAATATTCTCCTCAGTAATGTTCTTACATCAATAGAACTTATATACTACAGAGGTATTTTAGCTATTGAAAAATGTGGATCTGACTTCCCATCTTAACCCATTCACAGGACACAAACTTTATATCTGCATTCAGCTCTGGGATCCCAGCAGCAAGGAGGATGTGGACCTTCTGTGATTCTGCTAGAGCAAGTCCAGACAAGGCCACAAAGAGGATGAGATGGCTGGAGCACCCCTTCTATGAAGGCTGAGAGAGTTGGGGTTGTTCAGCCTGCAGAAGAGAAGGCTCCAATAAGACATTCTAGCAGCCTTCCAGTACCTACAAAGAGGGCACAAAGAGATCTACAACAAAGCCGAAGAGGGACTTTGGACAAGGGCATGTAGTGACAGGACAAAGGGTAGTGGCTTTAAACTTGAAAGTAGGTATACATTAGACATTAGAAATAAATTCTTCACTGTAGTGAAGCACTGAAACAAGTTGCTCAAAGAAGTTGTGGCTGCCCCACTCTAGAAAGTGTTTAAGGCCATGTTGGGTGGTGCTTTCAGTAACTGGGTCTAGTGAAAGGTGTCCCTGCCCATGGCAAGGGAGGTGGCAATCTCAGGTGACTCTCTTTGAATACTTATTAGGCTATAAAGCTCTAATTACATTATTGGAGCACTTCTCCGTAACACACCCTTATTTCGTATTTGAGCAATCAGAATTTATTTTTATACTCTATACTAAGGTATATAGGTGATGCCCCTGTAACTCATTCCATGTAAACCACTGACTCCAAGTTATAAAAGAGAATTTAAATCTAATATTTTGTAAACATGCTTTGGTTTGCACTTAACATATGTTCTTTTAACATAACTTCTTCAGATGCAAATTCCTAACTCTTAAAAAAAAATTCATTGCATTATATGGAACCAATGCAAGACAGATTCAGAAAAACAATTTCCCTAAAATTTATGGACATAAATTTTGACCCACAGACACAGATCAAACATCAGTCCAAAAGATTAAAATTTGGTCAAGTTAGAAGTATCTGAAAAGTGATCATGTACACAGAAATGCCAGACAACCCTAATTTCAAGGAATACCATCATCTCTATTAACTACACACAGTACATAGTATAGAGTACTCCTATATTTTGCACATGCTGAAGACTAGTACTGCAGTTCTCATGCTTCATGACCAAACAGACACACAAAATCCAAGCACTTGATATAATGAATATTAGTTAATGTATCTTGTATAATACTTGCTGTAAAGAAAAAAGTACCTACAAAATTCTTTTGAGAGCTAAGTTTGACTGTTCTTGATCAGAAATGTAGGTATGCTTGACTTGACTTTCAAAAAAATGTGTAGTTTTAATTTTTAAAATAATGTCATTTTAATTTAAGATACTTCATTGTTAAGAAATCATGTCCCATAATAATCTGTTTCAAGAAATATATTTGCAAAGAGAAAATTGTGCTTAGTCCACATTTCATAAAAGATGATTTGCATTTTTCCTAAGTGGCTTTTGTCACATATTTCATTCTTATAAAAATGACATTATGGCAATGTCTTACATGAAGGCAAAGGCAAACACAAATTCTCCTTAGGCCAGTGGGGAGAGAGGAAAAATCATTCTTAATCCTCTGAACACACTGAGGTTAATAAAGTGTTACCTAAGATATTTCAAGAGTCAAGTCAGTTTCTTAAGTCAGAATCTTAAAGAAACCCTCCAAAATTTGGGTAGTTCTTCCTAAGATGAACTTTCCTGTTTCATTTCCACTTCATCCTACTATATTCAAGTTGAACGTGAAGCTTTGAAAACTCTTATTGATATTGCAACACTTTCCCACTTACAAATCTGTTCTTTGCAGAGTCATTGTGAAGTGCAGACAAAGCTACCACTGAGGCAGCCAGAAGTAACAGTGTCACAAGGGAAATAAAAGAACACCCAAAAGCTTTGTAAAGCAACCCAAGAATTTCTATTCATACAAGAAGTTGAATTAATGGCAAAATACTGTTTTTCTGAAATACTAATTTACATAAATGGTAATACAATTTTGATATAGGTCTACAGTCTGAGTAATTGATGGGATAAGCACAGAAAGACAGACTAGGAATGTGTGATTACACAGAATACTGTGATGAATGAACATTTCTTTCCCAGAACAGCATCCAGCATGCCTAGGAAGTTGATTCATCATGATGTAGATGAGTCAGGTTCCCATTACAAAGGCATCATGAATCACTCCTGGGCTCTAGGTCATACTCAAAATGCACACACAGCACAGGAAAAAGGTTCTTATGCCATGAGCAAAGGAAGTACTTTCAGCATGCAGTCACTATTTCATTTCTATTTTTTAAAAAAGTTAAAAATAAAGGAGAACCAAGAGAAAATTTCAAACAAGCTCAGCAATTCTGATTCCTGCATGAAAAAAAAAAAAAAAAA